>PVJS01060070.1:0-11337 GCA_004027185.1 Glis glis
AAAAAAAAAAAAAAAAAAAAAGAAAAGAGAAGAAAAGCAACAAAAAATTGAACTAAAGAATGAAAAATTTGAATCACGATGGAATCAAAGCCAGAAGACAAAACAGAAGACAGTAAAATGCTCCAAGCACCTTACCTAGGAAATGGTGGCAGCACCATCTTGCCGGGCCATGCTGGCGGCTACCAGCACTGCAGCTTCCACATGCCACCAACAAAGAAGCCAGAGACCTGTTGTAAATCCATCAACTGCATATCATCAGAAACGAAAGTGAGCAGCACTCGCTCCACGCTGGAGAGAGGCCCAAATTGTGGTGGCGGTGGAAGCAGTGGTGGCTCCATCTTTGTCAGGCCAGGCCGGCGGCTAATGGCATTGTGGCCACCAACAAAGAAGAAAGTGAGCTGTTGTAAATCCAGCAACTGAAGATCATCAGCAACAAAAGTGGGCAGCAATATTCTCCACACTTGATAGAGAACCGAATGCCCAGAAGTCTGAACAGAACCTGTGGCAGTGGCTGAGCCCACCCCCTCCAACAGAGACTAAGAGCCACCCAAGGGGGAAACCAACCAGTGTAGCCACAGGGACTTGTGTGGCAAGCCATAGTCTTGCAGGGTCTGAGACTTTGCAGATTACCAGTGTGGAGGTAGGAGTGGCATCTGCTGTAAGATGCAGTAGATTCAAGGATAAGCAGACAGCCCCAGCAACATTCGGGAGGGACAGACCTACAGCCCACAGGCTGCAGCACCCATGCATGGTTATCAGGGATCACCACAGGACACACAGTCATGGAACATGGGTAAAAATAAGATCAACCCAGCCTTCTCTGTGGAAAATGCAGAGTTACATGTTTGCAAAGAGTCGGGACAAAGCAACATCCGATGGGTTCCAATATGGCGACTAAGGGAGACACCATGTTGAGATCTCTGAGACTTGGATCTCAATTGTCGTGAAAACAGCTTCTCAACAAGAGAAAAAAAGCAACAAAAATTGAAATAAAAAACAAAAAAATTTGAAACACGACAGACTTAAAGACAGAAGACAAAACAGGACAGTAAAAAGCTCCAAGCACCTTAACTGGGGAATGGCAGTGGTGCCATCTTGGCCAGACTGTGCCAGTAGCTGCCAGCCTTGTGGCTTCCACATGCCACCAACAAAGAAGCCAGTGACCTGTTGTGAATCCAGCAACCACAGATCAGCAGCAACAAAAGCAAGCAGCAACTCTCACCACGCTCAGCAAAGACCCAAGTGGGAGCGGCAACAGTGGCTGTGGTGCCGCTATCTTGGTAGAAATGTGCTGGCAGCTACCAGAATTGCAGCTTCCACAAACCATCAACAAAGATGCCAGTGACCTGTTTAAAGTCCAATAACCATAGATCAGCAGCAGCGAGGGTGAGCAGCAACTCACTCCATGCTCAATGGGGGCCCAATCAGCAGCAGCTACAGAGGCTGCAGCAGCATAATCTTGGCAGGGCTGCACTGGCAGCTGATGGCATTGTGGCTTCCACATACCACCAACAAAGATTCCAGCAACCTGAATCAGCAGCCACAGATCAGCAGCAAAGAAGAGAGCAGCAACTTGATCCATGCTTGAAAAAGACCAGAACTGCTGAATCAGCAGAAGTGGCAGCACCGCCATCTTGGTTGGACCATGCTGGAAGCTACCAGCATTGTGGCTTCTGTAGGTGACCAACAAAGAAGCCAGGGACCTGTTGTAAAACCAGCAGCTGCAGATCATCAGCCATGAAAGAGAACAGTAATTCACTGCACACTCTGCAGAGACCCGAGTGCCCAGAACCCTGACCAGAATCTGCAGCAGCATGGCTGAGCCCACCTGCTCCACAAGAGAATAAGAACAGTGCTCAATGAGACCGCAAGTTAACGAGCTGTCCCAGGGGAAGATCACCCAGTGCAGCCACAAGTACTACCTTGGCAAGCAATAGACTCAAGGGCTAGGAGACATTGTGGACCGCCCCTGTGGAGGTGGCAGTGGGGTCTGCTGTGGTATATGGCAGATGTGCAGATAAGCGGACAGCCCCTGAAGACATACAGGTAGGCCAGACTTACAGCACACAGGTCACAGCACCCTTGCAGGGTTTCTGGGGATCACCACAGGACACACAGACATGGTACCTGGGGAAAAATTAGAAAAATCTTGCCCTCTTTGTGGAAAATGTGGAGTTCCATGTTAGCACAGAGTCAGGTCAAAGTGACATCTGCTGCTTCTGTAGAACAGACAGACACAAGCCCAGGGCCCCCCACTGGAAACACCCACCATATGTGTAGACAGAGAGAGACATAGGGAGAGCCCAAGTGCAGAACGTGGAGACCCACGCTTACATTGAGAGGGGAAATAGCACTGGGTGCCTGAACAGGCAGTGATAGGCAGCAGGTAAGGGTTCCAATCACAGAAGAAGAAGACCAAGAATTGGGCCTGCAAGTGGACATTGTACCAAGCAAGTGAGAATGACCATTTAGTAAAGGCTATTCACCTTTAGGGCTCACCTAGTAGCAAATATCTATCTCCAGAATAAGATACTATAAAGGGAGAGAGATTAGACATAGAAAACCTACAGAGTGAGGGAGCAATACCAAAAGCAACAAAGTTATAAACTTAAGAAACCTGAAATCATGAGAAGGAAGAAGAACAAAGAAACAATGAGCTCCCAAACACCACAAAACAGAACCCTCCAACAAAGAAGTGCAAAGCTTGCCAGAAGGACAATTCAGAACTTTAATAGTAGAAATAACACAGGATTTCTGAAAATAACTCAGAAAGAGCCTGAAAGTAATGAAGGACCAAATAAACAAAAAAATCTGACACCCTGAACAGGAATCATGAAGAAGCACTGAAGGAAGTGAAGGAGGCAATAATTGAAATGAAGGCATCAATACAAACTATCAATAGACTACACTACAAGGAAAACAATCTCACTCTTAGAAGATGACCTCTCCAAAAACGAACGCATAATATATAATTTAGAAAAAAAACAATGCGACAGCATGAATTGGATATTGAAGAGATCTCAGCCAATCTTAAAGAGTAAACCTAAGAATAATAAGCACAGAAGAGGGAATAGAAGCTGAAACCAAAGGAATAAATAATCTTTTGAGAGAAGTAATATTAGAAAATGACCAAACATAGAAGAAGAGATCGACATACAGGTAGAGGATATATAGAGAACCCCTAATAGACAAGATCAGAGAAGAGGATCATCACGCCACATAATAATCAAATTGACCAATGTAGGGGTAAAGGAGAGAATCTTAAAGGCTGCAAGAGTAAAAGACCAAGTATCATTCAGAGGCAAATCAATAAGAATCACTTCCGACGTCCCAAATCAAGTCATGAAAGCCAGGAGGGCCAGGAGTGACATATTCCAAACTCTGAAAGAAAACAACTTCCAGCCAAGATTTATCTACACAGCAAAAATCTCTAACAAATTTGACAGGGAAATAAAAACCTTCCACGACAAACAGAAGCTGAAAGACTTTATGTCTTGCAAACCAGCACTAGAGAAAATATGCAAAGAGATTAATTACAAGGAATAAATAATAAGGAAACACCAGAACCAGAGAAACAATGATTTCCATCAAACAAACAACTAGGCAAGGAAGAACAAACACCACCTCAAATAGAAATTAACACTCAAAATGTTAGGAATTAAAACTAATCTCTCAATAATCATGCTGAATATAAATGGCCTCAACTCCCAAATCAAAAGACATAAGGTGGCAAAATGGATTAAAAATCACAATCCATCTATATGCTGCCTGTAAGAAACACACCTTACAAGTAAAGATACTCACAAACTAAAGGTGAAGGGATGGAGGAAGATAATCCATGATAATGGAACTTGAAAACAAGCAGGAGTAGCAATTATGATATCAGACAAATTAGACTTCAAACTTAAACTTATCAGAAGAGACAAAGAAGATCATTTCTTACTGGTAAAAGGAACAATCCAGCAAGAGGATATAACAATAGCCAACATTTATGCCCCAAACATAGGTACAACCACTTTCATAAAAGAAACTCTTCATGACATTAAATCACACATAGATCCCAATACAATAATATTGGGAGATTTCAACACCCCTCTCACACCACTAGATCAATCATTAAGACAAAAGGTCAGTAAAGATGTCTCAGACCTAAGGATCAACATAAACCAAATGAACCTACTAGACACATACAGAATATTCCACCCAACTACAGCTGAATTCACATTGTTTTTCAGCTGCTCATGGAACCTTCTCTAAAATAGACCACAAAGTGAGTACTAGCAAGTTTAAGCAATGTGATATAATCCCGTGTCTTTTCAGACCATAATGGAATGAAACTAGAAATCAACTCTAAGATGACCCAGAGAAACCTCATAAACATGTGGAGACTGAACACCAATTGCTGAATTAGGAATGGGTCACAGAAGTACTAAGGGGAGAAATTAAGAAATTCCTAGAAACAAACAAAAGCAGTATTTACAGGAAATATCATAGCACTGACTGCTTACATAAGAAGAACAGAAAATCAGCAACTAAATAACCTAATGACACAACTCAAAGCCCTTGAAAAACAGGAACAATCTCACCTGAAAGCCAGTAGAAGACAGGAAATTGTTAAAATTAGAGCAGAAATCAATGAAGTAGAGAATTAAAAAAATACAAAAAATCAACAAAACCAAAAGCTGGTTCCTTGAAAAAATAAACAGGATAGATAAAACACTAGCCAACCTAACCAAAAGAAAGAGAGAATCAACCCAAATTGATGAAAAAGAGATGAAAAAGGTGATATTACCACTGACAGCATGGAAATCCAGAGGATTATCAGAAACTACTTTAAAAACTATACCCCAACAAAATTGAAAACAGAAGAAATTGACAAATTTCTAGACCCATACAGACTTCCTTAGTTGAATCAAGAAGATATAGAAAATTTAAATTGACCAGTAGCAATCAAAGAGATTGAAGGAAGCCGGGCGTGGTGACGCACGATTGTAATCCCAGTACTTTGGGAGGCGGTGACCGGAGGATCCGGGTTCACGGCCATGCGCGTGCGTGTTCTCTCTCTCTCTCTCTCTCCTCTCTCCTCTCTCTCTCTCTCTCTCTCTCTCTCTCTCTCTCTACCTAGTGAGGCCCTCTGCAACTTCGTGAGACCCGGTTTCAAAAATAAAGCATAAAAAAAATAGGGCGGGGGGCGTAGCACGGAGGTAGAACGCCCTGGAGTTCAATCCCCGGTACCGAAAAAAAAAAAAGATTGAAGGAGTAAAGCAATAAGGAGCCTACCATCAAAGAAAAGCCCAGGTCCAGATGGTTTCCCAGGTGAAATTTATAAGACCTTTATAATAGAACTAATCCCAATACCCCTCAATCTATTCCATGAAATAGAAAGAAATGGGACTCTCCCAAATACATTCTATGAAGCCAACATCACATTGATACTAAAACCAAATAAAGACAGCTCAAGAAAAGAAAACCATAGACCTATATCATTGATGAACTTAGACACAAAACTTCTAAAGAAAATACTAGCAACACACATTCAAAATCAAGAAAATCATACACCATGACCAAGTCAGGTTCATCCCAAGGATGCAAGGCTGGTTCAACATATGAAAAATAATACATATAATCCACCACATAAACAGAACTAAAGACAAAAATCACATGTTCATTTCAATAGATGCTGAAAAAGCATTTGACAAAATCCTACACCCATTCATAATAAAAACATTGCAGAGAATCGGAATAGAAGGAACAAACCTTAACTTCATAAAGTTAATACACAATAGGCCCACAGCCAGCATCATGTTGAACATGGAAAATCTATGAGAGTTCCCCTTGTAAACAGGAACAAGAAAAGGATGTCCATTGTCACCACTCCTTCTCAGTATAGTACTAGAGACTCTAGCTAGAACAATAAGGCAAGAGAAGGAAATCAAAGGAGTACAAATAGGAAAAGAAATGAAACTATCTCTATTTGCAGATGACATGATATTATACTTAGAAGTTCCAACAAACTCAACCGAAAGGCATATAGAACTGATCAACAAATTCAGCAAAGCATCTAGATACAAAATCAATCTTAAAAAATTGGAAGCTTTTCTTTATGCCAACCATAAATTCACTGAAAAAGAAATGCAGAAAAATTTCCACTCATGTTATCCCCCAAAACAATAAAAATACTTAGGAATAAACCTAACCAAGGATGTAAAAGACCTCTACAAGGAAAATTATAAAACACTGAAAAAAGAAATTGAAGAAGATCTTAGAAGATGAAAAGACCTCCCATGATCTTGGATAAACAGAATAAATATCATCAAAATGGCCATTCTTCCAAAAGTGATCTATAGATTCAATGCAATACCCATTAAATTATCAAGGTCATTCTTCACAGACATAGAAAAATTAGTCCTTAAATTCATTTGGAACAACCCCAAACTCAGAATAGCCAAAGTAGTTCCAAGCAACAAGAACCATGCAGGAGGCATCACTATACCTGACTTCAAACTATACTACAGAGCCATAGTAATAAAAACAGCATGGTATTGGCAAAAAAGCAGACACATAGACCAATGGAGCAGAATAGAAGACTTAGAAATAAATCTGCATACTTACTGCCAATTGGTTTTTGACAAAGGAGCCAAAAACATACACTGGAAAAAGGTAGCCTCTTCAACAAATGGTGTTGGCAAAACTGGTTAATCACATGCAGAAAAATGGAAATAAACCCTACTTTCTCACCCTGCTCAAGAGTCAATTCAAGATGGATCAAAGACCCAGAAATTAGACTAGATACCTTGCAGCTACTTGAAGAGGGCATAGGTCCAACTCTTCAACACATAGGCACAGGCAAAAACTTCCTCAATAAGACCCCAAAGGCACAAGACACTAAAAAGAGGTCAACACATGGGATTGCATTAAACTGAAGATCTTCTGCACAGCAAAGGAAACTATCAAGAACATCAACAGAGAGCCGACAGAATGGGAGATTTTTGCCAGCTACTCCTCTGATAGAGTACTAATATCTAGAATATAGAGAGAACTCAAGAAACTCGCTGCTGAAAACACAAACAACCCAATCAAAAAATGGGCAAGTGAACTAAATAGGCACTTCACAAAAGAAGAAATACAAATGGCAATGAATGTATGAAAAAATGCTCAACATCATTAGCAATCAGAGAGATGCAAATCAAAACTACCCTGAGATTTCACCTAACCCCAATTAGAATGGCAATCTTTAAAAACACAAACAATAACAAATGCTGGCAAGGATATGGAGAAGTAGGAACTCTAATACACTGTTGGTGGGATTTCAAATTAGTGCAACCACTTTGGAAAACAGTATGGAGAATCCTCAGAAACCTGGGAATGAACCTACCATATGACCCAGCAATACCACTTCTAGGTATCTACCCAAAAGAATGGAAACCAAATTACCAGACTAATGTATGCATATCTATGTTTATAGCTGCACAATTCACAATTGCCAAAATATGGAACTAGCCAAGATGTCCATCAATGGATGAATGGATTACAAAACTATAGGATATGTACACAATGGAATTTTACGCAGCCATCAAGAAGAACAAAATTACATCATTTGCAGAGCAATGGATGGAATTAGAAAACATTATGCTTAGTGAGATTAGTCAGTCACAAAAATTTAAAAGTCAGATGCTCTCCCTAATTTCCAGAAGTTAGGGAGAATAGTGCATAGGAAAGAGTCCAGACAAAGATAGAGAAAACCAGAGATGAGTAAAGAAGTCAACCTAACTGAGGGAGATGGGATGGGGTAAGAGGGAAACACCCTATTTCACAGGATGTACATACACAAACTTATCAAAGTCAACTACTATGCTGAAGAAGGGAAGGGGGAGGGAATGGGGGTGGGAATTGGGGAGGACTAATTGACCACCGTGTGCATGTATACTTCTACCACCCTGAAAACCATCAAGATGTATGATTACAATGCACCAATAAAAAATATGTATAATGGATTTGAAGTTAAAGGCTAATCAGTATAAAGTACAAATATTTGGTGACAAAGAGGCAAAATGTTCAAAGTAAATTTCAGAAAGCCAGTTTGATAACTGGCCCATAAGGAAGACAGTATGTATTGAGAGAAAGGTAACATAGCAGCAGATTTTTGAGGAGGGAGACATAATCTCAAAAGCAGGGAAGTGATTTATGAAAAGAGTCAGAAAGTTTGAGAAACATGCTCAGCAGTTAGAGAACAAAAAGGAACAGAGCTGACTCAACCTAAAAAAATCCAAAGATGAGAGTCAGCTAAAGCATCTCATGATGGTGGAGTTAAATACTTGGTCTGGGGTGGGTGGGTGATACCCCTTCCCCTCCCCCTCCAGTGATAATCAAAGATGGATCTGGATGTGGACCAGATATGGAAGCTATGGCAGAAATATGGCCTAGGATCATGTTTAAAATGATTCTGGGTCAAAAAATTTGCTTCTAGGGCAATAGAATTCCAACAAAGGTTATATATGGAGTGAGTGGACTGCAAACAAAACAAAACAAATAAAAAACCCAGAAACTAGAGGGGTGCTGAGTCAGGAGGAACAATTCAACGTAATTTTCTGATGAAAGCATCTGCAATCTGAGGGCCCAGCCATAGAGCCTCTGAAGTAGCACAAAAACCATTAGAGTTAGTTTTCTCAGTCTTTTAAGCCGCAAAACTATCTTCTAATGCTGGCCAAGTAAGAATTTTACGTTCTGTTACTCCTCTGTTTTCCACACACTACAACCCTGCCTCTAGTAAGGAGGAGAACAGGTGAACAAAGAAGACAGATACATCTGCTTGCACTCGGCCCCTTCAAGGCATTAGTGTACGTGCAGGTGAGGAGGAGGAAGTAATTAAATGAAGATTAATATATGGAGGCAGGCATCCCGGTTTCTGAGTTTATATTTGTGACATAAGGAAAGTATGAAGCTTTTTTTATTATGTTTGAGTAACCAGAAAATTCATGGGGTCCCTAACATTCCAAGGGGGAGAAAGAACTTTTCAGTGAATTAATTTTAAAGGGTCAATGGGAGGAAGGAGTATGGTTGAGTGTTTTATGATAACCCACTTTTCTGAATGAGGGAAAGACCCAGAAAAATCTCAGAAGGTGATTGCAGAAGGGGACAGAGGGTGAACTAGATGGAGAAGTTGGAGTGAGGATGGTCAGCAAGACACCTAGTGCAATAATTCCACAAGAGATAGTGAAAAAAACAGAAGCCCTTGGGTCACCAAGAGGCAAGACATGCTTCTATCACACCAAGAATAGCTGTTTGAAAACTATATTTATACTACCTCTATAGTTTACTCTTAGTCTTGCTTTCAGCTAATTGTTAACGTTGCTGTTAACTCAGTTTCCTCATCTATAAAATGAGAAAGTAATACCTGAGAGATAAATGTGATAAAATACAAAATGATGTATGAGCTCTTCATAAGTAAAGCAAATGATAATAAATTTCCCTAAAAGAAACAGTGAATGAATGAGGTGCATGCCCATCTCCAGAGGAGAAGGAACAGGCTTCCTGGGAGCTGAACTTTCCCATGTAAATATTTCTTTGTGTGTATGTGTATTCAATAATCAAAGTGCTGTTTAAATATTAAATAGATGGTTCTACTACCCTGAGAACCAGTCTGAAGAATCCACCAAGACTGGTGCAAACCTGTCAGGGTGAGGGATCCTACTTGCTATTCAGTGTAGTATTTACCATCAAGGATTCAGTCAGAGTCTGGTGCTGAAGGCTGTTGGCAAATCTTCCCGTGATGGCTGAGTTGAAATGAATACCAAGGCAGTGTCAGTTGCTGTCAGTTTCATCAGATTCTCTTTGACTGGGTTGAATATTAAAACAAGGCTACCTGATAGAGTCATCTTGGATTCCTACAGGAAGATACCTAAGGTGCTGGAAGCAAAATGAGGTTCAGGTGGGATAGCATAATAAGTTCTGCAATTTACAAGTGTTAATATGAAAAAG
Organism: Glis glis; assembly: GCA_004027185.1. Classification (NCBI taxonomy): domain Eukaryota; kingdom Metazoa; phylum Chordata; class Mammalia; order Rodentia; family Gliridae; genus Glis; species Glis glis. The sequence goes on from PVJS01060070.1 coordinate 9,979, forward strand.
CAGAATGTGAGCCTCACTGGAAAGAATCTATAGGTTATTTATCTACTCAAAGTGACCTTGTAATATATCAGTCATTAAAATGATAGCAAAGAACATGAATGCCACCCTGTGGTTACCAGAAGAAATTATATTTAATATAGCATAATTTTACATAATTAGAAGGTAATGGGAATGTGATTAAAAGAAATCATGCAGATGCCAGGAGAAAGAGGGACAGCTCAAATAAACAGTTATCAAGCTAATGCATGACTCAGGGAGGCATTGCCCAAATGTTAAGGAAAATATTTCACTAAGCTCTCCTCTAAAAAATAAATAAATAAATAAATAAATAAATAAATAAATCTGATGATAGTCACACACAAAGCATTAGATGGAGACACAAATAGACTACTGGTAATAACACCAGATTAAAGCACAGAGAAGTGAAGGTAGGTTTTATGGTATTCTTGTCAGTTAGCAGATCAAGACTGAGTGAGACCCTGACATATGCACACAGATGTTCATTCCTACATGCTTACATGCACCTTCTTACACACAATTGTGCACATTCCAATTTACATATGCATAAATATACTTGTTTATTCCAATTGGGATTTTTCTGCATCTGTCCATAGCAAAATATTGTTGGTTTCATTAATTAATTCAACAAATTTTCATTGCATGTCAACTTTGAGCCATGCACTGTCCTAAGATCTGGGGCCATAACAGTAGAACTTCCTGCCCTCATTAAGCTTACACTCTAGGGTATTGAAAGGCAATAAACAAATGAGCAAATACATGGCAGGTTGTGAAAAATGCTATGAAGGAAAATAGAATAATATAATATAACTGTAAAGTGAGTGCTAAGGAAAGGGGAGAGAGGAAGGTCTCTTCATAATAAGATATTTGAAAGCCTGAAAGACATCGTGAAGAAGTAAGCTATACTATATATATATGAAGGAAGAAAAGTCCCAGGCAAAGAAGAGTGCAGTACAGAGGACCAGTATGTTGGAGGAACAATGAGCAAGCCAGTGGGTACAGATTAAGTGGGTGGAGTGATCAGGGATGAGGGGGAAGAGGCTATGGCAGTGGGCAGCAAAGCTGGGGACAAGAGATAATTTTGTGCTCAATTTTGAGGACTTTGGATTTACTCAAAATAAGAACTTCTGACATGCTCTGACTTATGTTTTTAAAAGAATCAGTCTGGCTTTCATGTGGAAAAGAGACTGTGGGCCGGGCGTGGTGGCGCACGCTTGAGATCCCAGTACTTTGGGAGGCAGAGACCGGAGGATCCGAGTTTGCGGCCAGCCTCAGCGCGCATGCGTGGGCACGCACGCGCACGATTTATCTCTCTCCTCTCTCCTCTCTCCTCTCTCCTCT
>PVJS01060071.1:0-11336 GCA_004027185.1 Glis glis
TGGATGCGAGCGGCTCTCGGGTGGATGCGAGCGGCTCTCAGGTAGAAGGGAGCGGCTCTCGGGTGGATGGGAGCGGCTCTCGGGTGGATGGGAGCGGCTCTCGGGTGGATGGGAGCGGCTCTCGGGTGGATGCGAGCGGCTCTCAGGTGGTCTACATTCCTTGCCTGGCACAGTGGTCCAGTGACGTCACATCGCCTTGATCTAGCGGTTCCTTTCCCAAGATGACCTCAGAACGCGCTGTGTTTCCGCACAGAGGGAATCAGTTAAGCTCTGTAACTTACTCTGGGTATCATGTCTGAATATTCTTGGGCCAAAAGTAACAAAATCTGAGAAGCCAGATAAGAAGGATGGAGCCAGGGGGATTAATTACTCATCTTGGCTGAGTGCTCCTGGGGCCTGGAGCCCATTTCATTTGAGAGACAGACAAAGGTGGCAGAAATGGGGGACGGAAGACATAGTCCAGGATGACACGCGGGGGCTTCCTGGCCCCTGGGAACAGGAACCTGGGCTTCCGGCCCCAGGCGGTGGTTCTTGTGACTGCCGCAGCTCGCTCACCTGTCACAGGTGTGTGGAGTTTTTACTTTATCTGGGGCTTCATGTCCATTGTCTCACCTGACAGTACAACCCAAGGCCGCAGGAGTCTCAGCCCCTGTTGAGTCTCAGCATCCTGCCCAAGCGCTCATCCCACCTGTGCTGGCCGTGGCTGGCGACAGGCAGCTCCTCGCTGCACCCCGGGCAGCCCTTTCTGGCCTTCGATGGCATCTGTGGTAGGTGTGGTGCAGAGGAAAGCAAGCCTCGGGCTGTAGAGCCAAACCTGAGTCCTTCCACAGCTCTGTGGCATTGAGTCTGGCTCTTGCTCTCTCTGGGCTCTACCACCTGGGCTGGAAACTGGGGGCATGGCGTGTCTCCCCCAGAGGGACGATGTGAGCACTACACAAGGACTACGGGTGCGCAAAATGGGCTTCCGAGCGAGCAGAACCAGGCTCAAGTTCTGGGGCTGCCATTTTCAGGATAGTGACCTTGGGCACTTCGCTGAATCTGGATGAGCCTCAGTTTCCCTATCTGGATAATGGGGATAACAACTACTAGGGTCATTACAAAGACAAAATGAAACCCAGTAGCTCAGGGCCCAGGGGAAGTTATGCTCCAGGCCATAATGCACACAGCACTTATTAAGTGCTTACTGTTTGCCAGGCTGTCTGCACATATATATCCATGTATCGCAATCCTCATGGTGACTCCTGAGTCGGGTAACATGATCCCCAGTTTACAGACAAGGAAATGAAGGCACAGAGAGGGGAAGTCACTGCCCCAGGACCACACAGCTGTTTGGTGGCAGAGCTGGGATTGGAGCCCAGGCCACGGCTCCAGACACGTAGCGCTCACCCTAACTCACTGCCTCTCAGCAAGGGCCCAATGAAATGTAGCCATTTCTCTTCAGTTCCCAGATACACTGCCGGTGCGCAACCCAAGCCCACCCCCTCCCCAGCTGAAATCTGTCTTCTCATAGTGACTGTTCACCTGTCCCCAGGAACTCTGTCTGATCTCCTCCCCGGGCCTGTCGCAGCCATTCTGCTGCTTGGAGATTAATTGACTGATTTCCCATGAGCCTCTTCTCCAGGCCCCTGGTCCCATCACTCCCATTAGGAACTCTCATTGATCGACCAACCATAAACGGGCACGAGTAGCTTCTGCATGCCCGGCTCGGGGCTGGGCACAGCATGGACATGGAGACTGGTGGGTGGGTCCTCCGTCTCCGGGGTCCCTGCCCGTGTGGCGAAGCCCTCTAAATGCTGGAGCCTAGAAATCAGCGGTATGCACTTCGCGCCTCCGTGACTCCCTGGGAGGTAGGTAGGATGGCAGTTGTGACAGATGAGGCAACTGAGGCCCAGAGAGGGGCATGACTGGCTCAAGGCCACACAGCGAACCCTTGAGCAGCTTGTCTGGAACTCTGGCCTGCCGTTGCCAGCTGTCACCAACCCACTTTAGCCTCCGGACCCTCAAGAGGACGCCTCCTTTGGACCCGGCAGAGGGGAAGCAGGAGCCCCCGGCCCTTGAGCCCTTCTTGGCACCTCTCCTGACATGGGATTTGCAGGGCCGCAGGCTGGAGGAAACTCTCCCACTGCTCCTGCCCATCCCCTGACTCGGTGGACTTGGGGCGCCTAGTGCCCTCCTCCCGCTCTGAAAAACATGAAAGCTAAAAAAAAATAATCCCTGGGAAGTTAAAATTAGTTTTCCACCTTCTTCTGCCCCAGAAAGAGCTAACAAGTCACCTGGAAGAAAGCTTTCCTTTCTGGGAGCTGAGAGGGCACTGGCGGGGGGTGGCGACCTGGGGCTCGGAGGTTTTTCTCCCCACCCTCCCTCATCTTTGTTTCCCTCATGGAGAAAGCACAGCACTTTATTCTATTTTAATATTAGAAGCCGAAAGAGGCTCGTGTCTGTGGCAGGCCTGGTCCCGCTAATGAGTATGGAGTGGTGTCGGGCTTAGCACGCGGTGGGACAGAGGCAGAGTCCCGCAGGCCACCTTGCCTGACAGTTAAGGGCTGCTCCAGGCTGCAGTGACAAGCGCCAGAGGGGCTGATGGGAAGGGGGAAAGGTCAGGGCTCGCTTCCCATCTGGGCCTCAGGCCTCTCTTCTGCAAATGAACTTGTACCGCCACCTGAGTGGGACCAGGTGGGATGGAAGAGGGAGGAGAAGGACCCTCTAGAGAGATGCCAGCCGGGCCAGGAGTCCTGGTCCCAGACAACCAGTCTCTGAGGTTGCTGTCTTTCAGTGGAAAAACTGAGGCGAGGGGACTGAGGGGCTCTGGGCTCCACGGCTGAGTCTCAGTAACCACGGGGCCTGAGTTCTTCCCAAACTGCCCATCTGACCGCATTTTGAAACTGTTTTCTGCCTTTTGAGTATGTGTGACCACTGCCAGGATGGTGCTAGAGAGGCCACCCAGCTCCGGGCTGCCCCTTACCTGTCCGCCCCTCACCTGTCCTCATCAGAAGCCCAGAAACCTCTCCTGGGAGCCTGCCCCCAGAGGTCCCCTCCTGTGACCCAGCCTGAGCCAGTCCTTCTGCATTCCAACACCCTGCACACCAGGAGTGTCCCCCAGACATCCCCCCCACACACACACACAGAAACTTCCCACAGGGAGAGAGGGAGCAGGGGATGCAGTTTCCATAACAACGCTGGGTTTCTCATTCCCAGCACATAAAATGCCAAACTAGGGTTGGAGAGGTGCCGGCCCCTCTCATTGGACAAGGCGCTCTCCTCCCTGCCGCCCCCACCGTCTCTACCTCGCCAGGTCCCATCCCCAGGAGGAAAGCTGGGGGAGGGGTCTGCGGATACCTGGACCCAACAGGTTGGTAACTCACCAGAGTCCCCGGATGCCAGGCCTATCACGGGCTGCAGGGCACCTGAATGTGTCCCCAGGTGGCATGTGACCTTATGCATGGGGAGAGGAGAGGAAGGGGGGGCACCATCACAGCACACACACACACACTCACGCCATCCCGGGAGAGAGCCGTTCATACAGACTGACGCCTGTCAATGCTCAGAGGCCCCAGGAGGAGGCTGGCGCCCACTGTGGCCAAGGGCCTGGCCGTAGGGGCCGGGTGCACCTGAGCCTCAGCCCAGGCCATGGGCAGGTGGTGGCTTCCAGTTTATTCATCTGGAAAATGGGAGAAAGGAGAGACTCCAGCCCCTGCACACAGTGCCTGGTGTCCTGGAGCAGAGCACTGGATGCTCCTTCCTAGGCTCTGTCATTGTCACTCATCGCGTGGCTGTCCCAGCACCTCTGCCCGGCAGGCCACTTTCCACCAGCTCTGCTGAGCCCCCATGTGTGGATTGGCCCAAATCAGGGGGCAATGGCTCTTTTTTTTTTTTTTTTTTGTACTGGGGATTGAACCCAGGGGCATTCTACCTCCAAGCTACATCCCCAGACCTTTTTATTTTGACACAGGGTCTCACTAGGTTGCTGAAGGTCTCTATATGTTCTTGAGACTGGCCTCAAACCTGCGATCCTCCTGTCTCAGCTTCCAGAGTACTGGGATTATGGGCGTGTGCCATCACACCTGGCTAGACAGAGAAGAGAGTATTGAGAAATGAGGCCATGATGTGTGATGGAGGTTCTTTTGGGTTCGATCAGAAAGATGAGAGATTGGAAACCGGGAGTGGTGGCGCACGCTTATAATCCCAGTACTTGGGAGGCTGAGACCAGAGGATCCAGGTTTGTGGCCAGCCTCAGCTACTTAGTGAGACCTCTGCAACTTAGTGAGACCCTGTTTCAAAATAAGGAATAAAAAATAGGCTGGGGGTGTAGCTCAGAGGTAGAATGCCCCTGGGTTCCATCCCCAGTTCCGCAAGAAAGATGAGAGATTGGAATTCCTTTTTAATCACTTATGCTTAGTGGACTCGGCATCCTGAATCTAATCCCACCCCCAGACTAGGCGGCATGGGGACCTTGCTCATAAGTGGAAAACAGGAAGGACACATGTTTGACATCCCGTCGGTTTGGTGCAAGACCAGGACAATACTAGGGAACCAACAACCTGGAGACAGAGCGATCTTAGGACCAGAGTCTACCTTCCTCCCAAATTCACAGAAATTGTGCTATCCGATCCATAGGGCATGGGACTGGGGGTTCACACTGATGCTTTTGAAGCTCTTGTGAGGTAGAAAGCCTCCTGCTAATATCTGAATCACAGAGGAATGATTAACTCCTAGAAAAACGATGCAGGGAAAATCTGAGACTCCCATCCACCTGCTCCCCTGCCAGCCAGACTGATGGAGACCCAAGCGAGCTCCTGCAACCCGGGGTGGGGGAGAAGACCCCGAGAGTGTGGAGAATCACACCTGTGACAGAGACCTGCCACTAGCCCCGTCCCTGCTGAGTGCCTCAGGAGACCTCGGCAGAGTTCAGCTGCGGTCTTGTTTTGAGTCTCCTCCACCAACGTCTTCGCTTCTTTCCAGTTCTAGTGATGCACGAACCAAACACGTCTAAACCACCAGGGCTGCCCGAGCAGCTGGGCGCTGCGTGCCAAGGCTACTTCTCCTATGACATCGGTTACACAAGTGGAGCCCCGAAAGGGATCCTTTAATCAGATCGACTGGCAGAAGCTGCCCCAATTAGGCCTGCCCTGTCCCCCTCGGGGAGCCCCCTGGCCCAGGCCTTGGATGGGTGTCACCTGGCATTTCACTAGACCGTGAGATGCTGAGGACAGCGGCATGTCTCTGTCACCTCTTCCCCAGCCAGGCCGTGTACTAAGAGCTGCTGCCTGACCCCTGTGGACCCGGCTGGCCAGGCTGAGGTCCCAGAGCTGCCTGTGACTCTGATCTTGTCCTTACTCCTTCTATCCACATTGTCAGCAAATCCTGGCAACACGTCTACCCATCTCCACCTCTGCTGCCCCATCGTTGGCCTCCCTGCCTCCACTCCCGGCCCCCTGCCTCTGTCCATAGGAGACCAGCCTTCCTTTCAAAACAGAAACCAGATCATGTCACAGCCTCATAGGACGCCCCTTCCCCATTTCCCCTGTGCCCTGGAGCCCGGGCCTGCCAGGCCTACCCACCTGCTGCCCTCTCTCCTGGCCTTGCTCCACCCTGGCCCTGCCTGGCTCCTGGCTGGTCTCTGAAACATCACACCTGTCCCTCCTCCAAGCTATGCACTCGCTTCTCCCTCCATCTGGAACATTCTTCCCCAGAAGTCAGCCCTGCTGACTCCATCTTGCTTGAGTTTCTGCAACCACCGCCTTTTGAAAAGATGCTTCTCTGACCCTTCTCTGGAATATAGAGACTCCTTGCGCTCTCTGCCACCCTGTATCCTGCTGCGTTTTCTTCATAGCCTCGGTCACAGCCTGTCCCTCCATCACACTCGCAATCAGTATCTGTCACTGCCCTTGCAGTCAGCTCTGTCTTCCCCCCAGCTGAGAGATCAGTGCTAGATCTTGGCACGCAGTAGCTGCTCCGTAATTATTTGCTGAATGAACGAATTAATGACGCACGCACAAAGATGCATATGATGTACCTGAATCTTAGATTATTGAAGGGAAAGTGATTTTTAAATTAGGGTGATGTAGCCAGACGTGGTGGCACACGTCTGTTATTCCAGTACTTGGGAGACTGAAAAAAGAGGATCACACGTGTGAGGCCAACCTCAGCAACTTAGACCCTGTTTCAAAATAAAAAGAGCTGGGGGTGTAGCTCTGAGGTAGAACGTCTCTGGGTTCTACCCCAGTACCACACACACACACACACACACACACACACACACACTCACACCAAAAAAAAAAAAATTAGGGTGGTGTGATTGCTATGAGGACGCTGCGGTCCCCAGGCCAGCAGCATCAGCCTCACTTAGAACCTTGCTAGAAATGCAAATTCAAGGGCCCCATGGCACTGTGGGCGGGTGGGCCAGCAGCGACGCGCATTTCAACAGCCCCCAGGGACACTCTGCAGACTGAAGCCCGAGAGCTGCCTGCGACAGGGACCTGGAGCCGAGCTGATGCACCCCACACCCCACGCTTTGCTTCAGAGACTTCCTTTGAAATTCTTTTCTTTGGGGAGCTAATGCCGGTTCCCAATGCCGGCTTCCAAGTCTCTTTCAATGTAATGAATAATGCATAGGCCCAAGCCCCAAACAGAATGTGCAGGTAGCTGCGCTGAGCGAGCCCGGCCTTCTTCACCCCCTGAGCAGTGGTTCTGAAGGAAGGAGCGCTCAAAAATCAGGGTAGTATAAAAACAGCACAAGCCACGAGTGCAAATATGCCCTTGGGAGAGTAAAATTGGTATTTCTGCTTTTGTTATGTGTGTGGGTGACGCAGGCAACCCCGAGTCAGGTGAAGCTACAGTGCTCAGTTCTAGGGGGGAGACAGAGATGGGGGGAGAGGGGCTGGTGTTCCACCCCCAACCCCAGCTACTCAAGAAGCCTAAGCCGCAGACAGCAGATCCCACCCCGGGATGCTTTAGAACAGCGTGAGGACATTTTGTTGTGCCTTGGTGGGGAGCAGGTGCTACTGGCATTTAGTGGTGAGGGCAGGTGTCCCAAGTCCTACAAGTGCAGGACAGACCCATAGCGCAGAGCTGTCCACCCCAAGCACCAGCGCCCCGCCCCCTACCGGACCAAGCGTGTCCCCCCATTGTCTCCACCATTCTCCCCACCAGGCTGTGCCTGTCCTCGCTCCTGCAGTGAGCATCCTGCCGCACGGAGCCGGAACCCAGAGCCCTCAAAGCCCCAGACCCACATTCCTCATGCTACCTCGTCCCTAGAGGCACATCGGCCCCTACCCCTGATCAGAGAGGAACAGACGGGCACCAGGCCCGGTGATGGAGAAATGACAGACTGGGCTGGACCCATGAGGGGCGACTGTGGGGCGGCTGCCATCAAGGGCGTCTGATGGTCCCCTGTTCTGACCTGTCGCCGAGTTCGTTACCTGAGCAGGTGGCAGCTTCTCCATGGAGGAAGGAGGCTCATTCAGCCAGGTCCCCAGGTGTGAAGCAAGGGGCTGGGCACAGACCTCTCCAGAGGGCCCCTCCAGCTCTGCCCGAGGACAGGCACAGGCATGAGTGACGGCCCTGCAGCCAGCGGCAGCACCAAGAGCAAATCCCCGCGGCTCTCTTAGTTCAAAGGAAAAAAATCAAACCAGGTGCCGTGGCACACACCTGTAATCCCAGACTCAGGAGACTGAGACTGGAGGATCGAAAGTTCAAGGCCAGCCTCAGCAACTTAGCAAGACCCAGTCTCAAAATAAAACAGGCTGAGGATGTAGCTCAGTGATAGAGCACTTGCCCAGCATGTGCGAGACCCTGGGCTCCATCCCCAGCACCAAAAATACAAATAAAAGGGAAAGGTCGGCAGTATCTACTTTAGGGAGTTGCTGTAAGGACTGCATTAATATTTACAGAGCCTCAAGGACTGAGTTGAGCACTTTACAGCTACTGTTATTAGGATGTGGCCTGGTCCTACCCTGCTGTTACTAACTCAAGATGGAGGAAGCGCTTGGAGATTCATGGTTTGGATGTGGCTCCAGGTGTCTCCCAGAGTCCTCAGTGTGGTGGTGTTGAGATGGTGGGATCTTTAAGAGGTGGGGCCTGCCGGGAGCTTACTAGACCACTGGGGCGTCACCCCAGGAAAACAGGAACATAGCTCTTGCAGGACCCGGGTTAGTTTTCACAAGAGTAGGCTGTAATAAAGTAAGGTCATCCCAAGGTCATCTCCTGCACGTGGCTGTCTCCCTTCCCATTTCTCCACCACGCTGTGATGCAGCCAAAGGCCCCTCAGCAGAAGCCGGACAGAGGGGAACACTCAATTTGGGGTGTCCAAACTGTGATCTTGATAGAGTACTCAGCCTCAGGCATTTAGTTATAGCAACAGAAAACGGTCTAATACAGAGACTAGCCCAAGCCGTGGGAAACGTAGGGGAAACGCACGGGTAGCTACAGCCCTCGGCATCTCCACCAGGGCCCTGGAGAAGCGTCCCCTTCATGACAGCACAGGGGGCCCAGCCGAGGGGCAGATATTTAGGGCTCAGTCACCTTGGAGCAAAGAGGGAGAATCCTCCAGTTATGGCCTCCTCTAGCATTAGCTGCTGAACAGGGCTGGGGAGCTGTATTTATGATTATGAGCAGAGGAAAATCCATGCTCGCCCCCCCCCATCATGTTAGAATCAGAAGAAGCTGAAGCCAGCCCCGAGCCGCCATTGAAATGGTCTGGTCACTTTCTTTCTTTCAACATTCTCAGTCTGTTTCCTTCAGATATCATCAAAGCAGATGGAAGGAAGGGCCCGCGGGGTCAAGGTGCCTAATGGTTTTTGAGAACCTACTGTGAGACAGACCATAAGATAGGGCTTATAAATACATATGCATGCAATCTCCTATAATCTGAGCTGGGGGCGGGCGGTTCTCAGTGGAAGGGTGCAGCCACTCCCACTGTAGCAGGGGCCTGGGCACAGCAATCCCACACAGGGGTCTGGGCAGGTCGCTAAGGGTGCCCAGGACACCGCACCTTCTCAGGGGGCCTCTGGAAACTCTCAATTCCCCTCCCTTACCCAGGCAGAGAACTGGACAGTCGCCACCACGCTGCAGCACCCCGCTCCCAAACATGCATTTGCAAATCTATCAAGACACTCAGCAAAGCACCAGCCAGGCCCAGGCCCAGTTCAGAAGGCAAACGGGGTTTCCAACAGCACCCCTGGGTTCCTCCTATGGCGAACAGCGAATAGACGAAGGTGCAGGCTTGGATCCCGCCAACTGTGCTCGCCTCTCCCAGCAGCCTCTGGGCACCGAATCAGTTTTGGGGCGGTTGGGGCCCACCTGCCTGATCGCTGGCCAGGGGGCTCCCCAGCTCTCCCCCCGCCCGTGGAGGGGCCTCCATGCGCTCAGCAGCAGGTGATGCGGAGACTCCTGAAGGAATCGTCTCACCCGGAGCTGTGCAAGATTGCTGCCACTAAAAATACATCCTGAAACTGGGGCACGATGAAGGCTGGCTGACACGCGGCTGAGTCACCACCCAGCTCAGCGCCGACCCTCTCCACTCCGAACTGCCGGGGAGAAGGCCCCGGCAGTCCCCGGGGCTGGGGGGCTTGTGAGCCGCTGTTAGGAGATGCACCCGGTGCAGCACAGGCCCTCACTTCACCCCGAGAAAACAGGCGTGAGAGAGGAAGTGACTTGTTCAGGGTCCCGCCCCAATTTGGAGCAGCCCGGTCCCATGTTGGGCTGACTGTCCTGGACCCCTGGGGCCTCCACTCCAGGTGGTGAGCGTCATTCAGTAAAGAACGCCTTCAGCTACGAGTCACAGACACCCAGATTAATGGCTGCGCAACTCTGAGGACATTGTGGTTTACTTCTTGAACCCTCTGAAGGGAGAGAGGCTCCCAGTGTCAAGAAAGATCGGGGTCTCTCCACTCTGCCATTCTTAGCATTTTGACTCCTCATTCTCAAACCTATTGCCTCATGTCACAGAATGGTTGCCACAGCTCTGGATATCAAGGCCTCATAAATAGTATCCAATGCTAGGAGATATTCTCCAATTCCCCCCAAGACTGCCTTCTCCCTAGGTAGCCCTCTCTTCCATAAGAGAGGAAGAACTTTCCTTATATCTCATTGGCCAGAACCAGGTTACTTGTCTACAGTCGCACCAATCAATCAGTAGCAAAGCGATTGCTTTAGGCCAATCAGGACTCGCTCTGGGAGGCTGCGCACATTGGGCGGGAACCTGGCTAGAGTCCGGCTGCAGGTTCCTGTCTGTGAAATGGGGATAATTCACCCCGCTACATGTGGTTACAGTGAGGGTCATGGAATGAAAACACGCGGCACCATGAGGCAGGAATGCAATTCTTGGACTTCAGAGATAGACCAAGTCTATACACGCACACCTCCTGGGTCATTCGATGCCTGCTGTGAGGAGATGCCCTGTTAGGTGTTGATAAGAGACATTTGTACTTACGGCTCGAACACCTTCTTTGGTAGAGTAATTCGGAGGCAGGGACACCCAGCAGCACACAGGGACCTTGTCTTGAAGTCTGGACACAAACACAGGGGAGGGAAGGCACCCATGGGTGCCTGCCACCCGCTCTGCAGGTCCCTGCTGTTGCCACACTACAGAAACATCGGAGCTGGGCAGTTAGGAGCTGCCTGCCGGCTTCCTGGAGGAGACGCCCAGGGCCGGACTTGGGACAGGCTGGGGAGTGAGGGAGAGCCGTGGGAGGGAACAGGCAGCAGGCTCAGCTGAGCTGGGCTCCTTTGGGTGCCGGTGGGGGCAACCAGGAGCATCCTTCTGCAGCCAGGCACCTGCACTGCCCCCAGGTGCACCCCGCCCTCACCCGTGGCGACCCGGGCACCTCGCTCCTCTCGAGAGAGCCTCAGCTTTCCTGTCTATAAAATGGGAGGTTGAGTCATTCTGTTTTTCATTCTCTTTTTCATTCATTAGTCACTTGTTCAACAACTACTTAAGGAACTCCTCCGCAGCAGAGGCAGGGAGGCGGTGGGGCGTGGGCGAGGAGCGAGCGCAGCCATCTTCCCGCACTGAGGTTACCCTCGGCCTTCCTCGTCTATACCCTGGAGACCACGGCTGCGCCTGCTGCCTGGGCGTTCCCGTTGGTTACAAGGATTTACAGTGTGTAAAGTGCGGATGAGCTGGGCACAGTGGCACAGGCTGTAATCCCAGTGACTGGGGAGGTTGAGGCAGGAGGGTTTAAGTTCAAGGCCAGCCTGGGCAACTTAATAAGATCCTGTCTCCAATTTTTTTTTTTTTTGGCGGTACCGGGGATTGAACCCAGGGGGATTCTACCTCCGAGATACACCCCCAGTCCTATTTTTTATTCTTTATTTTTTTTTTTTTTTTTTTTTTTTTT
>PVJS01060072.1:0-11335 GCA_004027185.1 Glis glis
TGTGTGTGGTGCTGGGGATGGAATCAGAAGCATTCTGCCTCTGAGCTACACCCCCAACCTTATTTTATTTTTTTCATTTTGAAACACGGTCTCAGTTGTGGAGAGACTTGATGAGTTTGCAGGTCTTCCTATGCTTGGAGGACCCAATACACTCAACCAGGAAACATCTAGAACTGATAAATTCAGGAAAGTAGCCAGTACAAAATCAACTTACAAAAATCAATAGCTTTTCTATAGTCTAACCATGAATCCACTGAAAAAGAAATGTAAAAACCAATTCCAATCACAATAGATAGCCTCAAAAAAATTCCTTTGGTATAAAAGTAAAAGACCTCTATGGAAGTAAAAGACCTCTATGAGAAAAATTATAGAAAACTGATGAAGGATATTGAAGAAGACCTTAGAATATGGAAAGGCCTCCCATGTTCTTGGATAGGCAGAATAAATAGTATCAACATGATCATACTACCAAAAACAATCTACAGAGTCCCTATTAAAATACCAATGCACTTTAATATATAATCCCTATTAAAATATGTATGTCATTCTTCACAGAGTAAGAAAACACAGTCCTAAAATTCATATGGAAAAAGAAAGGACCCAGAATAGCCAAATTCTTAGTATTCTTGAGGCATCATAATACCATTTCAAACTATACTTGAGAGCTACAGTAATTATAACAGCATGGTATTGGCACAAACACAGACACATAGACCAGTGGAATAGAGTAGAAGATACGAAACAAATCCTCACACCTAGAGCCAGTTGATTTTTGACAAAGGAGCCAAAACCATATGCTGGAGAAAAGACAGCATTTTCAACAAATGTTTTTGAGAAAACTGGTTATCCATACGTCAAAGAATGAAATTAAATCCCAACCTCTCACCCTGCACAAGAGTCACAGCAAGATGGATAAAAGACCTAGAAATTAGACCAGAGACTTTGTAATTATTGAAAGACAGCATAGGACCAACTCTCCAACATATAGGTACTAGTAAAGACTTCCTCAATAAGACCCCCAAAGCTCAGGAAATAAAAATGAGAATTAATAAATAGAGTGGTAATAAATTAAAAACCTTCTGTTTTTGCAGCACAAGAAACCATCAAAAGTCTAAATAGAGAGCTTACAGAATGGGAGAAAATCTTTGCCAGCTACTCCTATGATAGTGAACTAATATCTAGAATATACAAAGAACTTAAAAACCTTAACACTAAAAGAACAAACAATCCAATAAAAATGGACAACTGAACTGAACAGACACTCTTAAAAAGGAAATACAAATGGCCAATAAGTATATGAAAATATGTTCACCAGCATTAGCAGTCAGGGAAATGCGAATCAGAACTATGCGGAAATTTCATCTAACTCCAGTTAGAATGGCAATCCTCATGAATATGAACAATAATAAATGCTGGCAAGAATGTGGGGAACTAGGAACCCTTATACGTTGTTGGAGGGATTGCAAATTAATACAACCACTATAGAGATAAGTATGGAGGTTCCTCAAATGACTAGGGATACAACCACCGTATGACTCAGCTATCTCCTGGGGATCTTTCCAAAGGAACTTAAATCATTATATTATAACGATACATGCACATACATGTTCATAGCTGCACAGTTCACAATAGGCAAACTGTGGACCCAGCCTAGGTGTCCATCAACAGATGAATGGATTACACATCGATGGTATATGCACACAGTGGGATTTTACTCAGTCATAAAGAAGAATAAAATTATGTCATTTGCAGGGAAATGGAAGGAACTTACGCTAAGTGAAATTAGCCATTCTCGGAAAGTGAAGGGTCATATGTTTTCTCTCCTATGTTGAAGCTAAAGTGAAATTATGAAATAAAATGGACTTCAGATAAACCAGATTTTAGGAGAATAGTGGAGGGGAGGTTAGGATGTAAAAGGGAGACTGCTATGTTCGTGAATGGGGCTTAGAACTAAGGAACAGAGACTGCCTGTGTTCTGGAAGGGGCACAGCAGCATGTCCGCCCATACTTCATTGGTCCAAGTCACAGAAGCAATCCCAACATCAGTGTGGTAGGGACAAACATTTGTTCACAGAGGTGGGAGAAGGACAAAGGAGTGAATATTTGCTGAACTACACTGTTATCTACCACGTGTAGAAGAGGGATAATCAACACAATGAAAACAAAACAGCATGTTAAAATTGTAGCTAGCTAGCAAGCCAGGCATGGTGGTGCACACCTGTAACCCTAGTACTTGAGAGGCTAAGACAAGAGGATCACAGGTTCAAGGTCAGCCTCAGGAACTTAGTGAGACCCTCAGCAACTTAGTGAGACCCTATTTCAAAATAAAATAGTGCTGGGGGTGTAACTAAGAGGTAGAATGCTCCTGGGTTCAAGCCCAGCACCACACCAAAAAAAAAAAAAAATATATATAATACAATATAATTTAACATAATATAATAGTTAATATAATATATGGTAATTAACATAATTAATAGTTAATACTATAATTATGTAATTAGCATATTATTATAATTATACAATATAATTAATAATCGATATAACATAATATTAATATAATATTACATATTACATATTACATATTACATATTAAATATATATATTATGTATATGGTAGCTAGCTGCCACTATCTCAAGAAATAGGGCTTCTAAATAAATTACAGGATGCTTCAATTTGAATTTCAGATGAGAAACACTATTTTCTTAAACATGACTATGTTCAAATATTACATGGAACATAGTGTTAAAAAACAATTTGTTGTTTATCCAAAAATAAAATCTAATTGGGCATCGTGTAATTTCATTTCCTACATCTAGCAACTCTCTGCAGAAGATCTTAGGTTAAGCTTGCCTTTTTCTTTTCTTTTTTCAAGAAAAAAGAAAGATTAACAAGTGGTACAGATATTAAGCTGAAACGTTGTCCTCAATGTAGACTATGTAATAAGAATTGAATAACTTCCTCATAATGCAATTCAATAGTTATTGTGTGTGTGTGTATGTGTGTGTGTGTGTGTGGTGCTGGGGATGGAACCCAGGGGCATTCTACCTCTGAGCTACACCTCCAGCCCTATTTTATTTTTTTATTTGGAAACAGGGTCTCACTAATTTGCTGAGGCTGGCTGCGAACCTGCGATCCTCCTGTCTTGGTCTCCCAAGTACTGGAATTACAAGCTTGCGCCACCACGTCCAGCAATTCATTATCTTTTATTAAAGTCTTTCCACTTTGCCTGGTAGAATCATCATACACTCATGTACGATGATCTTGCATGCATACAAGCAGAGGAACTTTTCTTCTTCTTATCTCTCACCCTCTGGCAAACTTTTTTGGTTTTCCTCTTTTGGTACTGGGGTTCAACCCCAAGGACATTCTACCTTCCAGCTACACCAACAATCCTTTTATTTTTTATTTGAAAACGGTCTTGCTAAGTTGCCAAGAGTCTCACTAAGTTGCTGAGGCTGGCCTCGAACCTGCGATCCTCCTGTCTCAGCCTCCCAAGTACTGGGATTACAGGAGTACGCCAGGACCCCTGACTTTTGGTAAACTTTTCATCTTACAGAAGAAGAAATTAAATCTTCAGGACCATGTGAGAACTTCTCCTAGTCCCACACAGCCAGTGGCTAGGATCCATCTCAACATGGGAGGCCCTGTGAAACTCCAAATTCTGTCCCTTGAACAAACAGGAACAGTTGGATACATTTTTCCCTTTGGGA
Organism: Glis glis; assembly: GCA_004027185.1. Classification (NCBI taxonomy): domain Eukaryota; kingdom Metazoa; phylum Chordata; class Mammalia; order Rodentia; family Gliridae; genus Glis; species Glis glis. The sequence goes on from PVJS01060072.1 coordinate 3,712, forward strand.
TATTTGTTTATAATCCCAGAAGGTTCTGAAGGTCAAAGCTTATTCTAATTTCAGGTTCAAGATATGAGAAATAATATGTGGGTTTTTTTTCAGTAACTTCTGGCAGTATTTTTTTTGTGTGTGTGTGTGTATGTGTGTGTGGATATGTGTTAGTGTTACTGGGGATTGAACTCAGGGACATTCTGTCTCTGAGCTACACCTCCAGCCCTAGTGTTTTTTTTTTTATTTTTAAACAGAGTCTCACTAAGTTGCAGTGGGCCTTGCTAAGTCCTCCTGTCTCAGCCTCCCAAGTACTGGGATTACGGGTGTGCACCATCAAGCCTAGCATCTGGCAATCTTTTTTGTGTATGCGTGATACTGGGGATTTAGCCCAGGGCCATTCTACCTCTGACCTACACCCCCAGCCCTATTTTATTCTTTATTTTGAAACAGGGTCTCACTAAGTTGTGGAGGGCCTCACTAAGTAGCTGAGGCTGGCCTCAAACCTGTGATCCTCCTGTCTCAGCCTCCCAAGTACTGGGATTACAAGCGTGCACCACCAAGCCCAGCATCTGGCAGTCTCATAATTAACTTTCATATGATTTTTGCTCCTCCCGATCCCCGATATACTAGAACTCTGTGGAAATACTTACTTTCTTACTTCCCCTAGATGCTTGTGATAAATGGCTAGATGCAGAGAAATTATTAATTAAAAGTCACGGACTGTGGCATCTTTTTGATGCTTTGAAAACTGCTCATCTTCTGCTCTGCCTACTGTGATCCTTATAGGGACCTGTGGGACTGAGGTGCTCCGGTATTTAATGAGAAAATGTCAAGCCAGGCTTTAATTTACTTGAAGGCTGCCTCCACTCCGGCTCACAGAGAGAAGCCCGATTTCAGCACCAACTGGCGAACATTAAGAGTGTCTTAAGTCCCTGGAAATCCTCTTTGATGGGATCTTATACTTAAGGGAAGAGCCCCAGACCATTAAGTGGAAACTTAAACGATGAGTTGGAGGACTACGCTGTGTTCAGGCAGCACTGAAGAAAGGTGACATTCTCTTAGCTGTTTTTTTCGTCTGGACAGATCCTAGCTCTTATTCCTCCCCTCCCCGCCTTATTCCAGTCTCCAGGACCTCCCACCTTGGCACATCTTGGACTTAGCAGGGAGCCTAGCTTGTGAGGTAGACATTATTTTAAACTTTACCCGCTTCGGGCTACATGGCTAATCACCTGTTCTGCCCACAGCAGTCCAGTGGAATGAACCATTCAGGTGTTCCATGAGAAGATGTCTTAGCTGAATTTAAGTTACGTTAAACTCTTTGTCCCTCTGCCACACACAGACAGGAAAAAGAACAAAATCAATGCAACATGAGAACATCAAAAGGCTCTTTATATCTTTTAAATTTTTCTGCAATTTGATTCGTGTGCTCAAGAGAAGAGCCCGAGATATAGTGCTGAAAATGGAAATATTCTTCTATGTTTTTCTGCCCTTCTACCTCTTAGTTCAATAGCTCTGTTCACCTGGAAAACCTTCACTACTTAGGGTAAAAATCTTTCCTGGCTTGTACAACTTTGTGCTCCTCTTTCAGGAAGCTTCCCTATGCATTTGAGTTTTGTATAAGCTGTTCCCTCTGCTTATGATCTTATTTTTGTGGCTAATGCCTTCTTATTTATTTATTTATTTATTTTTGGTCTCAGATTTAATGTCCTCTCCTCAGAGAAGCATTCTCTGGCCACTCAAGAGTGTACACACAGACACCACCTCCACACTGCATCCTAGTACTGGTTTTTCCCTTCCCCACACTACTACGATTTATCACTGGTTGCCAATTTTTGCATTTGGTCTTTGTCTATACAGACCACCACATAGTAAGTACTCAATAATATCTGTTGAATGAATGAGCAACCAAATTCTTGCCTCACTGGGTCCCTTCCCTCGTGGTCCCATCTGGGTCGCCAAAACGATACATGGTGTTTCCTCTTATTGGGTTCTTGTCCAGTGGATATCAAAGAATGAAGTCCAAGGATTAATGAAGGGTATAGAAATAGGAAAGTTTAAGTCAAGGAAAGATAGAAGACAAAAAATAGCTCACCCCACATGGGGGTGGGGGAGCAGGTGTCCCTGAAAGAGAGTAACTGCTGAAGTTCTTGGGAGGTAAGCTTTATACATTCTTGTGGTTCCCCATCTGCTCTTTTGTGATTGGTCAGAATTGGGTCTTGGGGGCCCAATGTCTTTTGCCTGCTTCCAATCCTTAATTTGATTTGTTATCTCATGGGCTGGGGGCTCTAATCTCCTGGGCCACGTGCCTGTTCACCTCCCCCATCCTTTACACAGGTTGTCCTCTGAATTTGACTCTCAGAAGGGGTGGAAGTTTTCTTTTGGTTTTATAGTCCGTGCCTGGTCACTGTGACCTTCTCTATTTTTGTTCTTGATATAGATGGCCTCTTTAGACCCTTCCTATTCCCAGGTCCTCTGCTCTGCCTCAAATGGGCAAACATTGTCTTCCTGAGTCTCATGGCTTATTTAAATTGTAGCACCTCACTTTTGATTTCTTGGGAAATTTACTTGCTAAGCATTGTTTGTTATCTGAAAAATGCAAATGACCTACTTCATTTTGTTGTAAGTATAAAATGAGAATAGCACATGTAAAGTGCTTAGCACAGTACTTGGCCTGCAATAATAACACTAGCAATATTTGTCCATCCATCCATCCATCCATCCATCCATCCATCCATCCATCCACATCCATCCATAGACCAACCTATCATTTTATCTATTGTCTGTGACTTATCTATTATAATCATCATTTATCAATCATCTTCATTATCAATTAACTCATATTGAGGTGATCCTACTGATAGTTTTCAATCCATTTCTTTGTCTTTGGCTATGGCATGCTCTAACATCATTGCATTCTGCCTTAAAACCAGAATAAACAAACTGAATCATAAGAGAGAGATTTTTCGTGTTTTCCGTTTCCCACCATGTAATTGTCCTTGGTTTATTCTATTTTTTTATTTTTTTGTGGTACTGGGGATTGAACCCAGGGGATTCTACCTCCAAGATACAACCCCAACACTTTGTGTGTGTGTGTGTAGTACTGGGGATTGAACCCAGAGGCATTCTACCTCTGCGCTACACCACCAGACCTTTTTAATTTTTTTGTGTGTTTTGAAATAGGGTCTCACTAGGTTGCTGACAGTCTCTCTGTGTTGCTGAGGCTGTCTTTGAACCTGTGATCCTCCTGTCTCAGCTTCCCAAGTACTGGGATTACAGGCATGTGCCATCATGCCTGGCTTACCCTTGGTTTATACACAGACATGGATCTACTTTTAGATGGCTCTTTTAGTGGTAAGACCTAATTTAGAGCTACTATGTCACCCACAGATATTTCATACAACATGAGGAATACCGTCAGTCATGTCTTATAAATACCAACTGATTGAAAATATATTTTTTAAACCTGCCTTGACTTTTAGACCTGGTTGGTCTCCCCAACATGCAGGCTTCACATTAAGGAAAGCAAGACTCTCTCATTGAAGCAATAGAAAGGTACGAAGAGCTAATTGTTGCAATTATCCACTGAGTGGACTTGGACTGCGAATCTCTTAAAGGATGGATTGCTAATTGCTGCCAAATGTTGATTAGATTACACGTTCCATGGTTTCGAAATGAACTTGAGCTTAGCAGACCTTAAAGAATTATCTGAGTAAAGTGAAGGGCAAGAGGATATGATCAAAGTTCAATGAAAACACACACACACACACACACACACTCACACTCACGTACACACAGGAAAGTCAACTTAGAACCTGTCTGAACATTCTTTCTTTAGTCCTGGCTTTCAAGACATATAAAATAGTATATATTTCATTAGACCATAACTTTTAACTCATTAAAAACTAACCCTAACTTTATCCCAAAGCATTGGTAGATAAGAGAAAATCAATGTCTCTTGAAAGTTAGAGATGAACTATTAATAATATGGTTAGAATTACACACACACACACACACACACACACACACACACACAGTAGTACTAGAGATTGAACCCAGAGGAATTCTACCTCTGAGCTATACCTTCAGCCATATTTTATTTTTTATTTTGAAATAGGGTCTCACTAAGTTGCAGAGGGCCTCATTCTAAGTTGCTGAGGCTGGCCTTGAACCTGAGATCCTCTTGTCTCAGCCTCCCAAATACTGAGATTACAGACTCTACCACACCCAGCTAGAATTTTAATATGAATGCTGCAGAGTAATACACGTAAGTGGTTGCTTTGCATTGACAACGCCCTATTGTCTTTGATGGGGTGGTCTATTGTTTTCCAGAATTTCCATGGTTGGTAGCAGCTGCAGTGCTGGATTAAAGCAGCATGTTTAAGCAAAGACATTTTAAAATTCCAGTATGAATTTAAGGCGGCAGGACTGACTTTGTTCTTCTCTTGTTTGGCGTCGCATGCACATCCTGAGGGCAAGCACTACATCTCGACATTGCTCTAGCTTCTGCTGTCCCTGGCACGCTGTCTAGGATGAAGCTGTGAGGATTAATAATTCATGAAGGCAGACATCAGTGAACAGATGAACATCATGAAAAGCTGTAAATTCAACAGCATGCGAGTCAACCTACGAACCACTATCCTATCACGTTAATCTCTGAGGACTTCTGTCTCTAGAACTCTAGAACAGCCTAGAAATGTGCTGTTCAACAATCCTCCGCTACAAGGTTGGCCAATCAGAACGTAAGATAGTCTCAGAGTGTACAAACCCAGGCTTCAGGTCAGGATGCCTGCTACTGACGTTGTCTTTTTATATTTTTATGTGGATTAAAATAAACAAAGCTGGCCGGGCGTGGTGGCGCACACTTGTAATCCCAGTACTTTGGGAGGCGGAGACCGGAGGATACAGGTGGGTTCGCAGTCAGCCTCAGCTCGCTCTCGCTCTCTCTCTCTCTACCTGTCTCTCTCTCTCTCTCTCTCTCTACCTAGTGAGGCCCTCCGCAACTTCGTGAGACCCGGTTTCAAAATAAAGTATAAAAAAATAGGGCCGGGGGTGTAGCGCGGAGGTAGAATGCCCCTGGGTTCAATCCCCGGTACCGCAAAAAAATAAATAAATAAATAAAATAAACAAAGCTGGCATGGAGGTGCACGCTTATAATCCCAGTATTTGGGAGGCTGAGACAGGAGGATGGCAGGTTTGTAACCAGTCTCAGCAACATAGTGAGGCCCTCTGCAACTTAGTGAGACCTTATTTCAAAATAAAAAATAAAATAGGGCTGGGGGTGTAGCTCAGAGGTAGAATGGCCCTGGGTTCAATCCCCAGCACCACAAAAAAAAAAAAGAAAAGAAAAAAATGCAGACTCTCTGGCCCTGCCTTTGAAATCAGGATTTGCAATCTAACAGGACCCCGGGTGATTTGTAAGCACTTCTTTTGAGTGTGTGTGTGTGTGTATGTGTGTGTGTGTGTGTGTGTGTGTATGTGTGTGTGTGTGTATGTGTGTGTGTGTGTACTGGAGATTGAATCCAGGGGTGTTCTACTACGCACTTGTGCCCTCTAGCCTTTTTAATTTTTATCTTATTTTCATTTTGAGAAAGGGCCTTGCTAAGTTGCTGAGGCTGGTCTTGAACCTGCGATCCTCCTGTCTCAGCCTCCCATGTACTGGGAATACAGGTGTGCACCATTGTGTCCGGCTCATAAGCCCTTTTGAGTTTGGGAATCGCTGTTCTAAAAGATTCTGTGGCTTTTGTGTCAGAAACTGCGTCTCACTTCCCTGAAGTCTGAGGTCACCGTCTGGTGTAGGGTAAGTGTGGTACTGTCGGGCTGGCGAGGGTCCTAGGAGGGTCTCATGAGTCCACGAGAAAGAAGCTCCCACGACTGGTTAAAGCCCTCTCTCCAACTCGAATCCTAATACCCCTTCCATCATGATGAGAAACGTGTAACCTGTGACTATCTTGGAGCTGGATCACATTTAAGACCTGCATCCTTTAACCTGGTGCTCAAATGCCTAAAAAGGATTTTGGTATTAATATGACCCATACCACCCACGTCTCATTTAGTCTAATAATTAGCAGAAGGACATTTATGAGAGTCAGGGCCATCCCTAGAGAAACAGGCTTCGGGGTGCCCAGTGCCTGGGTGATCCACTGACAGGAGTGTTGCAGGGACAAAGATTTCAACGTGACTAGAGTGACCAGGTGGCCTTTAGCATCTCTTTCAGTAGAAACCTTGTATTTCTGACTCTCGAATAAATCAAAAGTTACAATTTTGATGACAATTATTTTTGGTACTAGGGATTGAACCCTAGAGGCATTCTACCTCTGAGTTATACCCCCAAGCCCTTTTAATATTTTATTTTAAAACAGGGTCTCACTAAATTGTTGAGGGCCTCCCTAAGTTGCTGATGCTGGCCTCGAACCTGCAATCCCCCTGTCTCAGCCTCCCAAGTACTGGGATTACAGGCATGCACCACAACACCCTGCCATTGACATTTTTCTTTCCTTTTTCCTTCCTTCCTTCCTTCCTTCCTTCCTTCCTTCCTTCTTTCCTTCCTTCCTTTCTCCTTCCTTCCTTCCTTTCTCCTTTCCTTCCTTTCTCCTTTCCTTCCTTTCTCCTTCCTTCCTTCCTTCCTTCCTTCCTTCCTTCCTTTTCTCCTTCCTTCCATCCTTCCTTCCTTCCTTCCTTCCTTCCTTCCTTCCTTCCTTCCTTCCTTCTTTTTTCCCTCCCTCCCCCTCCCTTCCTTCCTTTAGCAAATCCAATGGGTTGAGTTATAGCCTCTCCAGCCATCTACTCCTTAATGAGGAAGAACTCATTACACAGCTTGGATGGATCCCAAGAGCTGTGCAAGATGATTTTCTGACCTGTAGAAGATGCCAGCAGAGGAATTTTACCTGTCAACTCCTGCCTTAATAAGCAACAGCAAAATGCTGGCGTCAACAACAGACTATAAATGTGCATGACAGCTAATTTCTAATTGGCACTTTCTCTTGCACCTGCCGTAGGAGTTTCACACATTTATCAACATATTGAAAACGCTTACTTGTATCTGCAGTATCGTTCCTTTTCACGGGAGATCAACACTACTCAAATTAGTGTCCTCTGAACATGCACAGATATTTGAAGTGCACAAAAGATCATTTCATAGTTGGGTAGTTGGAAGGGATCTCCACGTTAGTTCCAACTCTCTCATGACAAATACAAGAACCCGCTAGCTGGGAGACTGGAAGTGAGATACTCAGCATTAGTAGTCTGATGCCTGTGTTTCCTTTTCCAACCCTGAGCAGTACTGGAAGTTTCTAGGATAATAGAACATCCTCTCAGAGTCATGAGACGTGAGCAGAGATATGGTCAGGGAAAGAGAAGAAGAGGTATGGAAAGAATATGAATTTCTTGTTTGGGGTTGAATATATTCCTCAAAATCTCATGTCCACACAGAACCTTAGGGTGTGTCTTTGTCGGGGGCATCCCTCGGTCTCTCGGGGCCAGCCAGAGAGAGAGAGAGACGCGAAGCTGATGGGGGGGCAGGGCCGGACGGTTGGACAAAGAATCATACCTCCAACCGGGAGCAATGTCTGGCATGGACTCGTTTATTAGAAAGCACATCTCTCTTTTATAGTACAGGAAGTTCGCAATGAGTAGGGTGTGGCAC
>PVJS01060073.1:0-11334 GCA_004027185.1 Glis glis
GAGAAGGGAGAAAAAAAAAAAAAGAAAGAAAGAAAGCGCAAACGGCGGCTACTGACAGGCTGGGCGAGCGCTCGGGGCTCGAGCTGCCCGGAGACAGGCGGGGCTCCCGCTGAGGCTCTGTCCGCCCGGACGAGTGAGGAGGGGGAGGACCGGCTGGCGCGAGTCTCCTCTGCCTGGAGACTGGCCGCCGGGTAGCGAAGGTAGAGGGGATCGCGCTGTCATTTGGCGGGGCGCACGCGCTCTTCAGGTCCTTTAGATGGTCTCCAGGTGGAGTTCCTCCCCACAGACCCCTTCATCATGCTGGGATTGCCCTCCCCACCCCCCGTGACAAGTTGTCAAATAAAGCAAAGGTCGCCAAACCCACTTGCAGGACCGTTCCCGCGCACTAAGAGGTTGTGCCCATGGCCCCCTGCAACCTTCCCGGGCGCTACTTCCCCCCTTAAGCAGTTAGGTATTTCTTAGGGAGGCATTTCGCAGTTCATCTGCGCTCCCCATCCAAGGACTTTTGAACCCAGAAGTAACTCCCCACACCTGAAATAAATAGTGGGGCCCTCCAGCTCCAGTGCTCAAGCCAGGCGGGAAAAAATGTCTTGGAATTACAGTGAGTATGTGATTTCTGAGATAAATCACAGGTGTTGGAATCTCTTGCCAAAAGGGCTCTGTTTCCCTGGCAGACCCCCTTCTTCACACACTCATCCCCTCCTTCCAAGCTCAAAGCTCTGAGATCGGCTTCAGTATGAAAATATTGAATATTTCCATGCATTTCATAAACAGCTAATTAACTTGCTGGGGAACACTGAATAGCTAAAAGTAGATTTGTGCCTGGAATTGCCATCCTGCCCTACAATACAGTCTGAGGAGGCCAAAAACTGCTCCATTTCCTCTTTGTACAGGAGTAACAAAGCCCATTGTGTTTGAGTTGACAACCTGATTTAAGCCCTAGCAAAACCTACCCTGAGCGGCTCTGCTATATTGATTCGCCTGTGGAAAAGTTGCCACGTTTCACCCTCTACCTCTAAGGTGGTTCTGCCTTCCTTAAAGGTGCCCTGAGTTGAGACAGTTCTTGGGATCAGACAGTCAAAAGGTGTAGGAACTGGGTATAGAGTAAAGGGATAAAAAAAAAACTGGTAAATATGGATGAATAGGATTAAGTTAAGAAAACACCAGGATTCTTCCTTACATTTATGAAAGTGCTTTCTTACATTTCTGAAATCTAAAGGCCATTCAGAAAGCTAGATCATTTTGGGGGCAGGGCTCATTAATTTTAATCTCCTGAACCATTCCTTCTGGTAGAAGATGCTGGAAGATCAACTCTAATTTGTAACTGGCTTCCCAGCAGTCTCTACTTCACCATATCTGGGAGCCAGAAGTACTCACAATTGTGAGCTTAATGGTGCATTCCTGTAAGGTCATCAGTTCAGGAGTCTAAACCAGGAGGACTGCAAGTTTGAGGGCAGCCTGGGCAACTTAGTGAGACACTGGTTTTTTTGTTTGTTTGTTTGGTTTGGTTTGGTTTTGGGGTACTGGGGATTGAACACAGAGGCATTCTACCTCTCAGCTACACCCCCAGCCCTTTTTATTTTCAATTTTGAAACAGGGTCTCACTAAGTTACCGAGGTTGTCCTTGAACCTACGACCCTCCTGTCTCAGCCTCCCAAGTACTGGGATTACAGGCATATGCCATCACACCCAGGTTTAAAAAAATTTTTTTTAAAGGACTGAGGATATAGCACCCCTGAGTTCAATCTCCAATACTGGAGGGGTGGGGAGAGAAGTACTCACATTTGATAACTCAAAAGGCAGAACAAGGCCGGGTGTGGTGGTGCACACTTGTAATCCCAGTATTTGGGAGGCGGAGACGGGAGGATCTGGGTTCGTGGCCAGCCTCAGCTACTTAGTGAGGCCCTCTGCAACTTCGTGAGACCCGGTTTCAAAATAAAGGATAAAAAATAGGGCCAGGGGTGTAGCTCAGAGGTAGAATGCCCCTGGGTTCAATCCCTGGTACCGCAAAAAAAAAAAAAAAAAGGCAGAACAATCAGTCAAGGGCAAGTTGTTTATTTTTGTTCACAGGTGTCCCTGTGCATTCCCAAACAAAAGGAGGTTGAAGAGATGAAGTGTGGAAAAGATAATGGCTTTCAGATTTCCACAGCAGCTTTTGCCTAGACCACTTTTCATCAGTTAAGGGTGAGGTTTCTACTTCTAATACACAGAGCAATAACCTAGGCCTTTCCCACCCTTAAGGCTTTGGGAGATGGAGTGAAGGAGTAGCACACTATGTACTCAAATGCTCAAGATTGACACATGGAGTAAAGCTATGATTCCACCTTGCCACCTAAAATCGTATGATCCAACTCTCCAACTTAAATAGATCTTCAAATAGAAGCCATCCAAAGAATAACAGCGATGCAACAAGCCAGGAGGAATCAAAGGATGGCACACTTCAGATGAGCTTGAATCAGCACTCTGCCATGGTGGAAATCACCTGTCAGATGATGCTGGCCTTTCTTTAAGGTGAGAAGCAGAAATGAGGTTCTGATTGCTTCTCACCAAACTGCCTCAGGCTCTTTGGCAAAGGTAGAAAATACTAGCTCTAGTGTCCTGGACCGGGTCCATGCCAGAGAATTATATTTGGCCTGGGTGTGGATTAAATTCAGCTCTAAGAGCTCAAACTCCTGGGTCACAACCTGCTACTTTGGGAGTTGTTTTTTTTCCCCCTTTGCCTCCCTTTAGTCTTAGGAAAACCACAAAATCTATCTGCCTTCATTTATGTATCTGCGAAATAGGAGATTGCCTTTGGATTTATGCAAGCTACTTTTTTTAAACATTCTAAAAATGAAAAAACACTTAATTATTTAAAATAGTACCTTTCTGTAACTCCAAATGATAAGATGTTCTTCATTTTTCACCCTGGTATGATTTTGTTATGAAACTGTTCAAATGTGCTCCATTTCTCCTTTATTTCAGAGATGGATGAAATATTTCTTCTGTGTTCTGAATATAGGGTATGATCTCAGAGTTCTCTGTGCCAGCAGAATCAGCCTGGAACTCAGCCAAAAGTTCTTCGTGATTAAAGGTGCCATCTGAGCACACAATATTTTTTTAAAGCCTTGCAAAATGGAAACGTACGTTTTCCTCCCATAAGGTCACTAGCTTTAACACCAAGGATGACTTTAGCCTTTAGGGAGGAATTCCATTGACCTCAATCCCCTTTTGCTTTTTCCTCTCTCATCATCTTCCCTTGACCACTTGTCTTGTGATAAAGCCCAACCTACGCAGCTAAATAAACTCAATAAATAGGACTCCCAGAAAGCACTACAAATTATCAGTTGCAGATTTCAGAACCTCCCCAGACACATGCCCTGTAAATCATGGATATATCAAGTTTTGATGGAAAACTTCACCTTTATAGTGTAAAAAGAACAGTTAGTTGATCTTCTAGAAAGTCATTTCACCTGGGAATTAATGGTCATCTCTTAAGATAACAGTAGCAGTGTCTAAAAGCATGACTTTCTATTTTTTCTGAATAGCATTCTTTTTATTTGGCATTTGCAATTTTCTTAACCTCATCCCCCCACCCTGGGGCTAGGAATCAAACTCAGGGCCTTGGCATGCTAGGCGAGCTCTCTACCTCAGAGCTACATCCCAGCCCTCCTCTTTATTTCTTTCTCTTTTCTTTTCTTTCTTTCTTTCTTTCTTTCTTTCTTTCTTTCTTTCTCTCTCTCTCTCTCTCTCTCTCTCTTTCTTTCTTTCTTTCTTTTGGTACTGGGGATTGAAACCAGGGGCATTCTACACCCTGAGCTACACCCCCAGCCCTTTTTTTTTTAATTTTGAAACAGGGTCTCACTAGTGAGGGCCTCACTAGGTTGCTGAGGCTGGCTGCAAACCTGCGATCCTCCTGTCTCAGCCTCCCAAGTACTGGGATTACAAGTGCGCGCCACCATGACCGGTTTCCTTATCTTTCTTAACATTTGAATAGTTATAATCATATCATTCATAATCAATTCATAATCATATCAGCCCAGAGCACTGAGAAATTATGACAATAAATTAATGAGTGGGCTTCATAGAAGTGGTATTCTTCCAGATGCTGCTAAATCCCTAGGCTTAGGGGACGGTATCTAAGGGCTTTCTTAGGCCCATCAACACATGATGTAGAACTGCTCAGCCTCACTCTCCCCACTCTGGGTCCTCCTCCAGCTTTCGGGTTGACAAAAGCAGGTCTTTCTCTCTAGCCTGATGTGCTCCCCTCCTTTGATGTCTGCCCTTCCAGCAACAGAGGGGCCACCTGGATGATGTGTATGCCACTGCTGCAAACTTCAGCTCCAACAACGCAACAGATTTCAGCTTGGCTCTCACCAGGAGAGAGAGCAAATGAGATCCAAATGACAGGAACAATAGTCCAAGCTGTTTCACGAGGGCAGGGCACAAGCAGGGCAGGCAGCTGGTGAGCTCTGTTACCTCATTTAATCTCCATAACCTGAGGAGGAAGGTGTATTTTTATTCTCATTTTACAGATGAGGAAATTGAGACTCAGAGCAGTGAAGAGACTTGTTCAATGTCAGGCAACCACTTAGTAACAGAGCCAAGACTAGAGCCCCATGTCCCCACCGCAGGTTCATTGCCTTTTCTGCAACACCACAGTTTCCCTCTCCTTTTCATTCACTCGGCAAGTGTTTACTAATGGTTCCACACACTGGAGATACAAAAATGAATAAGACAAAATCTCTAACATTGACACTGGGGATACAAAAATGAATAAGACAAAATCTCTAACATTGAGTCCAGAATCTATAGAGGAGAGGCCAGCAAAGGAATAAATAACTGTAGGCATGTGATGGGAAAGTTGGCAAAGTGTTCTAGGAGCCCCAAAGACAGTGATGATCTAGGCTCACATGCAGGTAAGTAGAGGCTTCCTAGAGGAGGTGGCCTTTGGGCTTCCCCAAACTTGTAAACACCTGCTTTAAGCGGGTGTGGTTGCTCACACTTGTAAATCCCCATGCTTGGGAGGCTGAGCTTCAAAGCCAGCCTCAGCAATTTAGCAAAGTTCTCAGCAACTTAGTGAGACCCTGTTTCCAAATAAAAAATAAAATAGGGCTGAGGGTGTGTAGCTCAGATGTAGAATGTCCCTGGGTTCAATCCTCAGCACCACAAAAAAAAAACAAGCAAAAACACTTGCTTTACACATGTGGTCTCTTTTTTTTTTTTTTTTGGTACGGGGGATTGAACCCAGGGGCATGCTACCTCCAAGCTACACCCCCAGCCCTATTTTATTTTTATTTTGAAACAGGGTCTCACTAGGTTGATGAGTCTCACTACTTGCTGAGGCTGTCCTCGAACCTGTGATCCTCCTGTCTCAGCCTCCCAAATACTGGGATTACAGGCATGCGCCACCAAACCCAGCTAACATGTGGTCTCTTTATTTCTGTCTCCCCAATCCTCATGATTAACTCTAAGCCTGAGAAAGTTTCACTGAAAGATAGCCCAAAGATCACATCACAAGAGTCTCTCAGCTTCTTAAATCAGGCTGCAACAGCCTCCTCCTAATCTCCTTGCCGTGCCTTTTCTAGTCCATACCCCACACAGCTAGACTGATAACTCTAAAAAATCTGAACATGTCACACCCTTGATTAAACCCTGAAATAATAATTCTTGCCTGCAGGATAAGGTTTAAGTCTCTTAGCCTAACATTCAGGGGTTTAATGATCTAGTCCCTGCCTACCTACCTCTCTGGTCTCATCTCACACAGTTCTTCCTGTCACTCCTGAAAACTAGCTCTAATGAAGTACTTGGAGTTCTCAGAACAGTAGAAAATTTCTCCTCCACACAACACACTACAGCATAAAGTGGCAAATTTCTCTGTGTCTGATCTCGAAGATTTTGCTCACACAGCCCCCTGTGCTACCCTCTACACAGCCCTTGGCACACGATATGTCAAGTGTTCCAGGTCTTCCTTCCACCACTCTTAGAGTTCCTTATGGGTGGAGAGCATGTCCTCAAATCATCCATGCCCAGCATAGCACCTGGCTCAGAGTGGGTGGCCAGAGAACATTCTGTGAATAAGCAAATTTGCAAGTAAATACTCCAAGAAGGCTCTTGAGCAGCCTAAGTTCAGGTTACCCTAGTAATCCTTTCTGTAGGTCCTGAGCTGACCTCCCATTTATTTAAAAGGACAAAAAGAAAACCAAAAAATTGTACAGTTCTTTGGTTACAGGAACCAGGAGGGGCAGACAATGACCTCCTCCTCCTGCCGGCTGCCTCTAGGGTCTTCACCACAGATACTCAGTTCCGCTGCCCTTTTATTTTATCAGCTGTGAATTGTTTGCAAAATTCCAAGCAGTTTGTAGGAAATTCAGGAAAACTCAGCAGCAAGAAGAAAAACTGGTTTCATTTTCCAGCCCAGCTCATTTCTGAAATGTAACACCATATAGGGCTTTAAAGTATTCTCACTTCCTGTGGTCATTATTTCAATAGTTCTGAGCAGTTTGTAGTTCATGCCTCCTTTTTGGAATGTACAATAATTGCCCTGTAATTCCATGGGTCTCAAATCTAAAATCCATTTTATGTTTCATTGTTTAAGGATAAAATCAGTCTAGTTCCCTTACTGGGCGGTTTTGATTTCAAAATGAAAAGAAAAAAGTAATACCATCTTTCTTTACAATGAACAATAAAATCTCAAGCATCAGCCAGGTGTCATGGCACGTGCCTGTAATCCTAGTACTTAGGAGGCTGAGACAGGAGGATTGAAGGTTCAAGGCCAGCCTCAGAAACTTAGCAAGACACTGTTTCAAACTAAGAAGTCAAACAGGGCTGGGGGTAGAACACCCCTGGGTTCAACCCCCAGTACCACCAAAATAAAATTAAATCTCAAGCATCCTTTAGAGATGGTGTATATAATCTATGTATTGAAATAAAAGGCCTCCTGCAGCCCTCCCAGACACTTCTGCAAGAGCATCATCCTTGAAATCTAGGGAAATCATGCAACTTCTAGGCCCTCAGCTTATCACCATTCAAGTAAGAAAAATACAAGCATGCAATATAAAAAGCCTGGTCATTTATGATTTTAACTCTGAGTATTTACTTGAAAAATGATATGCCCCAGCTGGGTGTGGTGGCGCACATTTGTAATCCCAGTACTTGGGAGGCTGAGACAGGAGGATCGCAGGTTCGCGGCCAGCCTCAGCTACTTAGTGAAGCCCTCCGCAACTTAGTGAGACCATGTTTTAAAATAAAGAATAAAAAATAGGGCTGGGGGTGTAGCTTGGAGGTAGAATGTTCCAGGGTTCAATCCCCAGTACCACACACACACAAAAATATGCCCACAGTGCATTTCTTTTAAATTAAAGGTAGAGACTACCTTGTGTTCTGCTTTTCTTACGCTTCTTGCAAAAGAGGCACTCAGTGAAGATCACTATTATTCCCTAAACTTTGTTCATGATCCTATTGCTCCCCTCTAGTGCTATGTGTAAAATTCTAAATTATGTCATTGTGCGGGGGTACTGGGGATTGAACCCCGGGGCATTCTATCTTCGAGCAACACCCCCACCCCGATTTTATTTCTTTTTTGTTTTGTTTTTTGTTTGTTTTTTGTGCTACTGGGGATGGAACCCAGGGGCATTCTACCTCCGAGCTATACTCCAGCCCTATTTTATTCTTTATTTTTAAACATGGTCTCACTAAGTCGCAGAGGGTCTCACAAGTTGCTGAGGCTGGCCGCGAACCTGTGATCCTCCTGTCTCAGCCTCCCAAGTACTGGATTACAAGCGTTTCGCCACCACGCCCAGCTCTTTATTTCTTTTTTGGAAACAGGGTCTCGCTAGGTTGATGAGAGTCTCACTACTTGCTGAGGCTATCCTCGAACCTGCGATCCTCCTGTCTCAGCCTCCCAAGTACAGGGATTACAGGCATATGCCACCACACTCAGCAAATTATGTCATTTTTAGAGGCAAGGCTTCTAAGATTCTGGTAGCATATGCTCAAAAGTAATATATTTTCATATTGTAAACAAAATATGTAATTGTATATATCAAATATGTAATATAATACTTGCATTTAAAGTAGATTTATTCAATGTTATTGGTTTCAAAATACAAAACAAAATAAGGCTGGAACCTGGGTGTGGGCATGGTGGCACACTCCTGTAATCCCAGTACTTGGGAGGCTGAGACAGGAGAATTGCAGACTTGAGGCCAGCCTCAGCAACTTAGTGAGCTCTTGGCAACCTAGTGAGACCCTGTTTCAAAACAAAAAGGGCCGGGTTCGGGGCCAGCCTCAGCTACTTAGTGAGGCCCTCCGCAACTTTGTGAGAACCGGTTTCAAAATAAAGGATAAAAAATAGGGCTAGGGGTGTAGCTCGGATGTAGAATGCCCCTGGATTCAATCCCCGGTACCACAAAAAAAAAAAAGGGCTGGGGATGTAGATCAGAGGTAGAATGCTCCTGGGTTCAATTCCCAGTAATACACACACACACACACACACACACACACACACACACACACAAAACAACAACAACAAAAATAGTATTTCTGCCCTGGTTGAGAACCACCATCATCTAGTAAGAAAGACTTAGTAGAAAGTTGCACTGACCCCTGTGCTTTCAAACTCAATAATTCTGCCTGAGGCCATAAGATCAGAGCAAGATAGCACCTTTTGTTTACCTTCCCCATCTTTCCTTTCCAACAGCCTCTTCATGACCTCCTGGACTGCTGAGACTTAACCTCAACTCCTCACTGATTCCATTCTTGCAGCCTTGATTTCTGGCTGTGTTCCCTAACTACAAATGAAACTTGTTCCTTGGATCATGTCTCTGTTTCCAAGACGATGGAGGAATCTAGTCCAGTATCCTATTCTGATATAGGGTTTTGTGCTTAGTGTTAGTGTTTCTTTTTTTTTTTTTTTTTTTGTGGTACCAGGGATTGAACCCAGGGGCATTCTACCTCTGAGCTATACCCCCGGCCCTATTTTTTATCCTTTATTTTGAAACCGGGTCTCACGAAGTTGCGGAGGGCCTCACTAAGTAGCTGAGGCTGGCCGTGAACCCGGATCCTCCAGTCTCCGCCTCCCAAGTACTGGGATTACAAGTGTGCGCCATCACGCCCGGCCTTATTTTATTTTATTTTTATTATTTTATTTTATTCGAAACAGGGTCTCACTAAATTGCAAAGGGCATCACTAAGTAGCTGAGGCTGGCCGTGAACCTGGATCCTCCAGTCTCCGCCTCCCAAGTACTGGGATTACAAGTGTGCGCCACCACAGCCGGCTGTGTTTAGTGTTTCTGCTGGGTTCTCCCAGGACCCTGCAAATAAGAACCAGACAATACCTATCATAGCCATGAGGGGCTCTATCTCTGAAAGCTTAACTCTATCATACACCACTCTCTGACTTTCCCCTTTTTCTTTTTTGGCCAAGCATACATATGCTTGGAGGGAAAGGATTGCCATCTAAAACCACCTAATACCACTTAAGTGAGCTGAATAGCGGTTCTCCCCCCAAAATATGTCCAAACCCTAAGCCCTGAAAGTTCTGCACGTGACCTTATTTGGAAAAGAGGTCTTTCTGATATAAGTAATTAAAGGTCTTGAGAGGAGATCATTCTGGATTTAAGGTATGCTTGAGATCAAGTGACAGGTGTACTTATAAGAAAAACACAGGGCGCCGGGCGTGGTGGCGCACGCTTGTAATCCCAGTACTTTGGGAGGCAGAGACCGGAGGATCCGGGTTCACGGCCAGCTTTCTCTCTCTCTCTCTCTCTCTCTCTCTCTCTCTCTACTTAGTGAGGCCCTCCGCAACTTCGTGAGACCCGGTTTCAAAATAAAGTATAAAAAAAATAGGGCCGGGGGTGTAGCGCGGAGGTAGAACGCCCCTGCGTTCAATCCCTGGTACCGCAAAAAAAAAAAAAAAAAAAAAAAAAGAAAAACACAGGGAGGTGTGAGGCAGTTAGATGGAAGGCGATTTGAAGACAGTGGCAGAGATTGGAGTCCTGCATCTACAAACCAGGGAACACCACGAATTACATGCAACTGCCAGAAGCTAGGAGACAGGGGATAGAAGAGATTCTCCCTCAGAGCCTCCAGAAACCAACATCATTTTTTTTTTTTTTGGTACTGGGGCTTGAACCCAGGGGCATTCTACCTCTAAGCTACACCCTCAGCCATATTTTTATTTTTATTTTGAAATAGGGTCTCACTAGGTTTATGAGAGTCCCACTACTTGTTGAGGCTGTCCTTGAACCTGTCCTCCTGTCTCAGCCTCCCAAGTACTGGGATTACAAGTGTGTGCCACCATGCCCGGCTCGGCTCTATTTTTTATTTTGAAACAGGGTCTTGCTAAGTTGCTCAGGGTCTAAGTTGCTGAGGCTGGCCTCAAACCTGTGATCCTCTTTTCTCAGCTTCCCAAGTACTGGGTGGGATTACAGGTGTGCATCACCACTCCCAGGTTCCAATCCTGCCAGCATCTTTTTTTTTTTTTGTGGTACCGGGGATTGAACCCAGGGGCATTCTACCTCCGCGCTACACCCCTGGCCCAATTTTTTTATACTTTATTTTGAAACCGGGTCTCACGAAGTTGCGGAGGGCCTCACTAGGTAGAGAGAGAGAGAGAGAGAGAGAGAGCGCTGAGGCTGGCCGCGAACCCGGATCCTCCGGTCTCTGCCTCCCAAAGTACTGGGATTACAAGCGTGTGCCACCACACCCGGCCTGCCAGCATCTTGATTTGAACTTCTACCCTCCAATACTATGAAAGAATAAATTTCTGTTGTTTTTAGCTACCCAGTTGTGGTAATATTAATATATGGCAGCCCTAGGAAGCTAATTCAACCACCATATTTGAATTATTTAAAACTGACATTTTAGCCGGGCATGGTGGTGCACGCTTGTAATCCCAGTACTTGGGAGGCTGAGACAGGAGGATCCCAGGTTCGAAGCCAGCCTCAGAAACTTAGACCCTCCTCAACTTAGTGAGACCCTGTTTCAAAATAAGAAATACAATAGGGCCAAAGATGTAGCTCAGAGGTAGAATGCCCCTGAGAACGAAAGAAAGAAGAAAGACATTTTAATATCACGATGTAGAAAGGATATAATTTCAGAATAAAGGACCATCCTTCCAAGAAATGACTGAAGTCACTTTAAACTAAATATAGTGCTCAAATTGATGAGACTTTGTCTTAGATTGACTCTAGTCTAGGAACCACAGGTCTAACTCCAAGGTGGATCTTTTTAACCATTTTCTCCCAATGCCTTCAACTATCTCCCTCTCTCATGTCCTTTCAAAAAAGTCCCCCTGACAAAGCCAAATCCCAGACCAAAACAACAATCTCCTTCTGCTTCCCCCCCCCCCCC
>PVJS01060074.1:0-11335 GCA_004027185.1 Glis glis
TCTCTCTCTCTCTCTCTCTCTCTAGTGAGGCCTTCTGCAACTTCGTGAGACCTGGTTTCAAAATAAAGTATAAAAAATAGGGCCGGGGGTGTAGTGCGGAGGTAGAACGCCCCTGGGTTCAATCCCTGGTACCGCAAAAAAAAAAAAATCATCCAGACTAATACTTAATATTCTATAACTAGTACTTACTAATATCTATGTTGCTGATGAACATGAAAGAGGTGGATACTGGCTGCTACGGTTTGTGTGCTCCCCAAAGGTTTGCTGGAAGCTTGTTTCCCAGTGTGGTGATGTTAAGAGGTAATGGCACCTTTACAAGGTGGGGCCTACTGGGAGATCATTAAGCCACTGGGGGCATGCCCTCGGAAGGGATTAACAGCTTTCGCGGGACTCCGGTTTCTCTCTGGTTTTCTGTCTTGCCATCTGATCTCTCTTCTCATATGTGCACCTGCCATGAGGTGATGTAACAGGGAGGGGAAAGGGGGCTCACCAGAACTGGTGTAATGATGTTTGGACTTTCAGCCTCCAGAACTGAGCAAAATAAACCTCTTTTCTTTACATGGTACCCAGCCTCAGGTATTTAATTATTGTGATAGAAAAAGAACTAAAACACCCACCAACCTGCTATCATTGTTAAATAAGAAAAGATACCATTATTTCAGGGAGAAGTGTCAAATCGCTAGCCTATACAAACACAGGCCTGCTGATACCAATACTCAACTCCTCTTTCTACTGGTAACAGTCTCTACCAGCCAGACACCTAGAGCAGGGGCCAGCATGTAGTCACTGGATTCCTTCCCCCCATTTGTGAAAATGCTCTACTTTAGCACAACTCCTTAAAAGGTTACTAATTTTTGCCCTATCTGCTTAGCTAGACTACAAAACTGTTTAAAGACCTCTGACATTCCTCATAGATTATATTATTAGTGACATCAGCAGCCTAAGAAATTGCTTCTACAGAAGCAAGGGGTTTTGTAAGCATGAGGTTTTAACCTTGAAGGGCTAATCTATACAATGACTCACTTCTGTACAAAGTTTGCAGGTCACTTGTTTGACGCTGATAAATGTAGAGCCACAGTGAATAACTGCAATTTAAAAATTATTCTTAAAACCTTACCAACGTGACCTTTACTTCTGTTCCATCAGTCATTCATCTTCTCATTTGCCATTCTCATTCCTACTCTAGTTCTCTACCTGGCATGTCACCCACCTTCTATAGCAGATCGCCCTCAAACCTTCTATCAAGTCTTTTTATTAATTCTACTCAGTGATGATCTCTCCCAGTCTGTACACCAATTTCTCATTCACGTGCATATAGTCTCCTTTAGAATTAGTCTGCAGCCGGGCGTGGCGGCGCACGCTTGTAATCCCAGTACTTGGGAGGCTGAGACAGAGGATCCGGGTTCGCGGCCAGCCTCAGCAACTTAGTGAAGCCCTCTGCAACTTAGTGAGATTCTGTTTCAAAATAAAGAATAAAAAATAGGGCTGGAGGTGTAGCTTGGAGGTAGAATGCCCCTGGGTTCCATCCCCAGTATCACACACACACACAAAAAGAATTAGTCTGCAAAACTTTTATTCAGATATGTTAAGCGTTCAACAAATACCAATCAATCAGCAAATAGTAAATGAGTACCTGTAATATACTTTGCATTCTAGGTTCTGTAAGAGATAGTAAATGTATACGCTCTTTAGTTTCTGCCTTTAAAGTACCAAGACTTAACTCATTCAAAACAATCACTAAATACAAGAATGCACATAATTACTAAACTACAGCTATAGATTATAAATACTAGAGAAGTTCAGAAAAGATCAGTCTCTCAGTTCTCATTTCTTGCAGTCAATGTCAGAAACAAAAGATAAAAGAGATACATTTATCCATTCTCTCAATGTTTTCTGAGGCTTTTATGTACATGAAAGCATTGTAACTTACTTCACATTTGTATTGCACTTGAAGTCTTAGAGTTACTATCTCATTTCTTCTTTAGCAACAATGTAAGACAGAGCAAGTTGTGATTCTAAACCCAATTCTCTAAATGAGGAAACTGAGGCTTTAGAGAGAGAGAAACATCTCTGCAACATGTACATGTTAATGCTAAATCCGATACGAGAACAAGTCTCCTGGCTCCTAGCCCCAAGTCCCTGCCTGCACAGCCTCTAATTAATACTCACCACAGCCCCTTTCCTCCCTACTCCTTGGCTACTTCATTGCTGCTTGGTAGAGGCAATAATAAAAAGTGAAGACAACTAATTGCAAGTTTAAAAAAAAATATATGCCATAGTTCCTTAAAAAAAATCTGCCCACCACATACTTTTGCTTATATTTTTCATGAGTGGGAAAACTTAAATCCATAATTAAGCTCCCCTAAATCTAAAAGTATATCGAGAAAACAACTGTAGAGTTTAAAGAAAACAGGGTGGAGAGGAAATATAAAGCACAATGAGAAAATATAGTGTTGTCTTAAATATGAACTCTGTTCGCTTATGAACTTCCCACCAGCTTGATTAAATAAAACCCTGCATCTTCAGAGACCAGCAAGTGCCTGAAGCGTGGTAGATGTTCAATGAATGCTCACCTAATGAATGAATGAATCTGCTTTCCCTGATGTATCATGAGTTCCTGGAGGGCAAAGACTTCTCTCATGTACTTTCGTACCTCTGTTTCAAAGTAAGCAGTCAATCATGCATTGAATTAAATTATTCAACTGGTAGATAGGGAGAGCTTTACATATGAGGGCTCTGTTGGGGTTCTGTGTTTTCTTGGATTCTGTATTTATCTACTTGGCAGCACTGATCACAGAGCAAAACTAATGGCCAAAATTATTTACATCCTCCAAGATCCACAGCCTGTACTCTGAGCCACCTCCCTTATCTACCGCTCACATACCAGGTCAATATTTCTCTGCCCTAAATCAACCCAGGGCCAGATATAGGACCACCAGGGAAACCCCTGTGCTGCAGAGCCCATGGGAGTTATTCATACTCTCATCCTAAACGGTTTTCTCCACCCCACCTTGTCTTTCCCAAGGAAAGCACAGGAAAGGCGCTGTGCATGCTTCCCCTTCCTCCTTCCTCCTGACCAAACATGGTGCCTTCCTCTGTGGCCCTGCACCACATGGCATGTCCCCTTCTCTGGGCAATATAAGTGTTCAACTTCTTTCAGTGACACTGACTTCTCCATGTTGTCCCTCAGTCACCTTTATAAAGTAAGGCCCCACTACCATTTATAAAGTAAGGGCACTACCATTACCACTGTCACCAGACACAAAAACAAAACCCAGGCCAGCTGAAGTACTGGCTCATACCACTGCTTACAAAATCATACCTCTCCGTGAGATGGCAAACTCCTTTCAATACTTAACCAGGGTCCTCTCTGTATCCACAACTGGCCAAATTTAATGCCATCTATATGGAAGTCACTTAATAAGAGGAATTTTACACAGGCAAGTGTTGAGGGCCAAGCCTGTCTTAGAACGCACACTGAGATTATCATCTTGGGCCGGCTCAATTTGAAAACACAGTATTTGGCTGGGTGGGATTCGTCTGCAAGCAGACATTCCGAGGACCTGGTGTAATCTTCAAGGTGCGGTCTTTGATGTCGTCTCCACCCAGTAATGTCTAATCCCTCCTTCCCCTAAATTTGTCACATGCCTGTCTCAGTGACCTTCTTTACTGTAACCTGTGATAATTGTTGATTTCTGTGTTTGATTAACCTTTATGATGTTTTGTCTAAAGAGTCTATAAAAGCAAAGTGCTGGCTACAGATGGATAGGAGAATTTGTCATCTCTATCTCTTCCCCATCCCCCAGTTATTAAATGCAATTATTTTGTAAATTACCATATCAGACTTCGTATTGTTTCGTGCAAGAAGACTATTGATCAGGAAGCTGCCTGGTACAGTGACCTTCTGTGGCTGGAACCACGGAATTAAGGAAGCTGTCTGGGCAGCGACCTTCTGTGGCAGGAACCACAGAATAGTTATTCAGGTGCTGCCTAAAGCAGCACCCTCCGTGGCAAGACTATGGAGCAAGTAGCGTCTGCCGGAGCAACCCCAACAGACAAGTAGGTATTAGTTGACATTTTTACACTCTAATCAACTGTTTAATTATCTTTTCCATAGAAAGAAAAAAAAGTGACTGAACTATAATACTGTACTGTTCAGCAGTTTCCTATAAAGTTAAATGCAAACTTACGATATGACCCAGAAATTACATATATAAGTATTTACCCAAGTGAAGTGTTCACATAAAACCTGTACAAAAATGTTTATATAACAGCTTTATCTTATAAGCATCCCAAACTAGAAGCAACCAAAATTACCTTTGGATAAGTGAACGAATAAACTGTAGTATATTTATAAAATGGAATATTATTCAGTGACAAAAGGGAACAATCTATTGATTCATGCTACAACATCAGTGACTCTTAAATGCATTTCGTTAAGTGAAAGACTACATACATTGTGTGATTTTATTCATGTGACATTCTGGGAAAGGCAAAACTACATGGAAAACAGAGGAGTGGTTACCAGGGTTTGTGGTGGGAGGCACTGACTACAGAGGGAAGCACAGGGAAATTTTTAGGGTGATGAAAATGTTCTATGTTACTGGAGTGGAATATACATGATTTTATGTCTTTGCTAAAACCCATACAAATACAGGCGTGGTGGCGCATGCCTGTAATCCCAGTACTTGGGAGGCTGAGACAGAAGGGTCGTAGGTTTGAGGCTAGTCTCAGCAATTTAGAGAGACCCTCAGCAACTTAGTGAGATCATGTTTCAAACTAAAAAATAAAATAGGGCTGGGGGTTTAGCTCAGAGGTAGAACACCCCTGAGTTTAATCCTTAGTACCATACACACCCACACCACATCCAAATCCACACACCATACAACTGCACCTTATAAGGAATGAACTTTGTTGTATGCAAAATTTTTAAGTCAACCAAGATGTGGGGGAGGGGGGGGCCAGCATAGAATGCAGACTGAGACAAAAGAATCTAATATATTTGCTGGGCATCCTGGCACATGCTTCTAGTCCAAGACAAGCCTGGACAACATAGCAAGACCCTGTCTAAAAAAAAACAAAGGAATCTAATGTATTTTTTTTTTTTTTTTTTGCGGTGCCGGGGATTGAACCCAGAGGCGTTCTACCTCCGAGCTACATCCCCGGCCCTATTTTTTTTTATACTTTATTTTGAAACCGGGTCTCACGAAGTTGCAGAGGCCTCACTAAGTAGCTGAGGCTGGCCGCGAACCCAGATCCTCCGGTCTCCGCCTCGCAAGTACTGGGATTACAAGCGTGCGCCACCACGCCCGGCGGAATCTAATGTATTATAAATGTATGACACAAACTCATTGAAGGTAGGGGAAAAAAGGAACTGACCTAAGTAACCTTGGAAAATGATGTTGTGACTTGCAACTATAAGGTTCCAGACAAAAGGATCTGTACATAAATGCTCTACTCTCGTGGTAAATCTGCTAATTTAAATCCCAGGGGCTATAAATTAGCAATTCTGAACCTGCTTTACATGTGATAGGTTTGAATAAATAAGTAAACCCCATCTACCATGGAGTGAGACAGGTTTCTCATTGGCAGAGAGTGAAATTCAGATAAGCAAGAGGAAGAAGGCTACAATATAAACTGCAATACCTGGGTAGCATCAAGATTGTGCAAACCCACACTTAGTTTCAATGTATACACATCAACAGACACAGAAATAAATATGTATGTACATGAGGGTTAGCATATATAAGCTGAGCATCCCCTAATCTGAAAATCCAAAATCTTTTGAGTGCTGACATGATGCCACAAGTGGAAAATTCTGCACCTGACCTCATGTGACAGGTCACAGTCAAAACACAGGCAGAAATGCTGTACGAAATGACCTTCAGGCTGTGTGCATAATGTGTATATGAAACACATAAATTCTGTGTTTAGACTTGGGTCCCATCCCTAAGATATCTCACTATGTATATGTAAATGTTCCAAAATCCAAAGAAGTCTGAAATCCGCAACACCTCTGGTCCCAGGCATTTTGGATGAGGGATATTCAACCTCTCTATTTCCTACTTCTGTTCATGGAGAGGGTCTAGAAGCAACGTACAGCCCAATGCTCAAATCTTGCTTTCTCCAATAAAAAGAACCAGGGCTCCTTAGGAAAATAGCTGACTCTAGAGTGGGGACAGGGAAAATACAAGAGGAATCTAGAACATCTTCTAGTTCTGTAAAGGAGGGAGGTGTTCAAGTAGCAAAAGGACGAGGGCAGGTGAAAGGGACACAGAAAACCTGGAAGAGGCCACAGCAGCCTAAGCTAGAACAATCTGAGCAACAAAATAAATAGCATGGTGTTGTGCTATAATCCAAAGTATAAAATACATACGATTGTACTGATGTAAAGTAATGTGCTGATAAAAACACGGGCAGAAGAGCAAATCCTCTTTTACAGAAGAATTCCAAATAATATAGGTGGATACTACTTCCTATAGGAAGTAGAGTTAATCGTCACCCCTCTTCCCCCAAGTGTAGGCTGGATTTAGTGACTTATTTACAAAGAATACAGTATGGAAAGGGGGGAAACAGTATCTTTACAGTGCAGAAACCTAGTAAACATTAACTTAGACAAATGATAAAGGCTAACATCACTAATGATATGTCATGTTGATATCATATCCCCATATCATATCAATATGATGTGATAAGGTAGGCACGTCACTTCTGTACTATTCTTCCTAAAAGCCCATAACCCCATTCTAAGCATTAGAAAAATATCCAACACGCCTAAATTGAGGAACATTCTATAGAATATCTTTCCCAATACTCCTCAGACCTACCAAGGCCATAAAAAACAAGGGAGGGCTGAGAAACCATCACACACCACAGAAGACTAAGGGAACGGATGATTAAGTGCAATGTGGTTCTCCGGATTGGACCCTGGAACAGAAAAGGACGCCAGTGTGAAAACTGGTAAAATACAAATAAATCTGGAATTCGATTAACATAATTTATCAATGTTGGTTTCTTAGTTTTGACAAATATACCATGGTAATATGTTAACACTAGGGGAAACTGGGTGAGGCATATATATGAACTCTGTATTATCTTTACAATTTGTCTATAAATCTGAAAATAAATTAAATTTCAAATCATTTCAAAATAAAAAGCTGACAAAAAAACTCTAATGTTATTTAATGAAGAGTCACCAAAACCAGTTTCATTACTAAAAGGTCTACCTAAGTAGGTACCCCTCTTGGAAAGAACACACCATTCACTATAATTTAATCTTTCTTTTTTCAGATAAATTTTATAGCTAATTTTATTTAAGGCTTATTCAAATTAAGTGAAGCAGATACTAATACAATCATAGCCAAGTAAACACAAAAAATTTTAAGCACCTTCTATTCTGATTTTTTATCCTAAGTACAGTGTTAAAAGGATTATCAGAAAATGCCTCATTATATTGAAAAAAATCTGTGTCTCAGATTTTCCAAGAAAGCCTTGATTTCAAATGCAACAAA
Source organism: Glis glis (assembly GCA_004027185.1). Lineage (NCBI taxonomy): Eukaryota > Metazoa > Chordata > Mammalia > Rodentia > Gliridae > Glis > Glis glis. Next base: position 7,512 of record PVJS01060074.1, read on the forward strand.
CCATTAAAACAACCCTAAATGCCACTATCTCCATAATATTAAATAATTCTTTAAGATAGCTTTTTGTACAAAACTTTCATATCACATGTTCTGATCTAGGAATCAGGAAAAAATGATCATTACTTTTCTAGGGCTTTTTATTCTACCATTGGTACAGTAAATGATAGCTTTCACCTGCTCCTCTACTTACATAGACATGACTGTGTTGCTGAGAACACATGATAGATAAAATGTTCCTGCGCCGGGTGTGGTGGCGCACGCTTGTAATCCCAGTACTTTGGGAGGCGGAGACTGGAGGATCCGGGTTCGCAGCCAGCCTCAGCTCTCTCTCTCTCCCTCTCTCTCTCTCTCTCTCTCGCTCTCTCTCCTTAGTGAGGCCTTCCACAACTTCGTGAGACCTGGTTTCAAAATAAAGTATAAAAAATAGGGCTGGGGGCGCAGCGCGGAGGTAGAATGTCCCTGGGTTCAATCCCCAGTACCGCAAAAAAAAAAAAAAAAAAAAATGTTCCTCAGAAGAAAAGAATTATCCCAAACCAACATTTGAGGATTAGGAATTGACTATGCAACCAATTGGTCATCCAAATGCTCTCACCTATTATATCCTTCCTTTTGGCTGTTTCTTGATTAGTCATTTAGCATGTCTATTAGAACTAGAAGGGAGAGGAAAAAAGGAAAATTCCAACTAATCCATATTCTTTCCCACACACACACATATAACTTTAGTAAAAGACATGGCAGCGCCAGAATTAGATGTTAAACAGAGTCAGGAAAAAAATTTAAGATTGTATGAAGGTTTCTATTACCTTTTCTAAAATCCCTTACCCCATTCAGGCTTAAAAATTGATGGATTATTTGCAGTTATATGAAACACCGTATCAATCTGCTATTAGCAATTTAAAATGGATACACATCTTTAACCCAATGACTCCATTCTCAGATATTTATTCTACAGATTTAGCCTTACATACACAAAATGTGTGTAAGGATACTCCATGCAACTTTTCTGTAATAACAAAGAATTGAAATTGATGGAATAAACCGGGTGTGGTGGCACATGCCTATCATCCCAGTACTTGGGAGGCTGAGACAGAAGGATCCCGTTTTCAAGAACAGCCTCAGCAATGTAGCAAGATTCTCAGCAACCTAGTGAGACTCTATTTCAAAAACAAAAAATAAAAATAGGGCTGGGGGCATAGCTCAGAGGTAGAATGATCCTGGGTTCAATCCCCAGTACCACACACACACACAGAGCGAGAGAGCGAGAGAGAGAGAGAGAGAGAGAAAATTGGTGGAATGGATTTTTTTAATTTACTAAGTATACATTTATTGATGTAATAAATGCCTATCAATAAGAGACTTATTAAATCAATGATAGTACACCTATTTAATGGCATTCTGCATAGCTGCTAAAAATAATGAAACCTTCTATATACCCTGATATGGAAAGATTTCCAGGGAATATAAGTGAAAAAGCAAAGCACAAAACAACGTGTACAGTAAGCCACCCTTTCTGTTATATGTACACACTTATCCATATTCTTCCTTTGATAGCCTGTAGGATATTCTGTAAGGGTACATGAGGAATGGAAAGTGGGTACCTCCAGGGAAAGGAACTGGCAGGCCAGGGACAGTAGACAGGAAGACTTGCCTCTTCAACGTTGGCACTAAGTGCAGATATTATGCATTCAAATAATTTAAATTTAAAAATTAAAGTCGGATGTAGTGGTGCACACCTGTAATCCCAGTACTTGGGAGGCTGAGACAGGAGGATTGCAGGTTCGAGGACAGCTTTAGCAAGTAGTGAGACTCTCATCATCCTAGCAAGACCTTGTTCCAAAATAAAAATAAAATAGGGCTGGGGGTGTAGCTCGGAGGTAGAATGCCCCTGGGTTCCATCCCCAGTACCACACACACACACACACACACACACACACACACACACACAAATTTTTTTAATTAAAAAAGAAGTGAGGGTATCCTGAACCCAAAACACTGGCATCCTTTCTTAGGGATCCCCTCCACTGGGGACCCTGAGGCCTGTCAGTCCAGTCACTTATCTCTTGGAGTTGATAACCTGTATTAAAGCCACCACCTTTCTCACCCTGCCAGTCTGGTTCCTCTCTGAGCAAGTGTTTAATAAAGAATCAAAGTTTTTGGTTCCAGATGAGATGGAGTAAGTCCACTCCACCGTGTATTTCCCACTGAATTCAATTAAAATCCCTATACAGTTGCTACGTGCATTATCTGACAACTCTGAAAAGTAACTGATAGCCGTTAGAATGAGAAGAAAAACGAAAACTCAAAGTATCATGAAACTGGCAGTTTCCCTCCTTGTTTTCCCTTTCTGGCATCTCCTGGCCTGGACTCTCAAAGATACCCCAAATCCAGAACTGTGTTCCAGGGCGCAGACAGAAAAAGCTTCAAGAGAAGACCTCCACAAAAAAATAAATAAATAAAATAAAAATAAAAGGATGCTAAATGTAATATGGTAGCCTGAATTGGAACCTGGAATAGAAAAAGGACATTAACAGAAAATCTGGTAAACTCCAAATAAAGTCCATAGCTTACTTAATAGAATATCATATCAATGTAAATATCTTAGTTCTAATAAATGTATCAAAATTATATAAGATATTAACATTAGGAGAAGCTGGATAAACACTATATAGAACTCTCCATCCTGTTTTTGCAACCCTTCTATGAATCTGAAATTACTTCAAAATAAAAAGATTTTTTAGATAAAAAAAGGAAAATATAAATACCATGAATATATGAATCATCAGAAAGCTGAAGTAGCTATATTAATATCAGACAGAGTAGACTTCAAAGCTAGGAAAATTACCATGGCTAAAAGGAGACATTAAATAATAATAAAGGATCAATTCATTAAAAGATAAAAACAATCCTAAATATCTATGTATCTAACAAGAGTCTCAAAATATGTGAAGCAAAAACTGATAAAGGGAAAAATAGACAAATGCACAAGTATGGTTACAGATTTCATATTTCTTTTCTCAGTCATCATTAAAACAAGTAGACAGAAAATAACCAAGGATACAGGGAAACTGAAAAATACCATCAACCAAATGGATATGATTGATATCCATAGACTATTCCACCTAACAACAGAGAATACATTCAAGTACGCATGGGGCAGTCAACAAGATAGACCATATCTTGGGTCATAAACAAACCTTCATAAATTTTAAAACACTGAAATCATAGAAAGTATATTCTCTAATCATAATGTAATTAAGTTCGATATCAATAAAACATAGACACTAAAGAATCTCCCAACACGCCAAACAACCTACTTTTAAGTAATCCATAAATCAAAGGGAAGTCTCAAAGGAAATAATTCAGCGTATCAAAATTTGTAAAATGCAGCTATCGCAGTGCTTAGAAGGAAATTTATAGTATCATATGGAAAAGAAAAAAGGTCTCAAATCAACAATCTAAATTTACACCTTAGAAAAAACAGGATGAAGCCTGGAGTGGTGGCGCACACTTGTAATCCCAATACTTGGGAGGCTGAGACCGGAGATTGCAGGTTCACGGCCAGCATCAGCTACTTAGTGAGGCCCTCTGCAACATAGTGAGACCCTGTTTCAAAAGTCAAAATAAAGAATAAAGCGAGGTGTGGTGGTGCACGCTTGTAATCCCAGTACTTGGGAGGCTAAGACCGGAGGATCGCACGTTCGCAGCCAGTCTCAGCTACTTAGTGAGGCCCTCCACAACTTAGTGAGACCCTGTTTCAAAATAAAGAATAAAAAATAGGGCTGGGGGGTGTAGCCTGGAGGTAGAATGCCCCTGGGTTCAATCCC
>PVJS01060075.1:0-11335 GCA_004027185.1 Glis glis
TGGGAATGGAACCCAGAGGCATTCTACCTCCAAGCTACACCCCCAGCCCTATTTTATTTATTTATTTTTTTGCAGTACCAGGGATTGAACCCAGGGGCGTTCTACCTCCATGCTACACCCCCGGCCCTATTTTTTAGACTTTATTTTGAAACCAGGTCTCAACAAAGTTGCAGAGGGCCTCACTAGGTAGAGAGAGAGAGAGAGAGAGAGAGCTGAGGCTGGCCGCAAACCCGGATCCTCCGGTCTCTGCCTCCCAAAGTACTGGGGTTACAAGCGTGCACCACCACGCCTGGCCTATTTTATTTTTATTTTGAAACAGGGTCTCGCTAGGTTGATGAGAGTCTCACTACTTGCTGAGGCTGTCCCCAAACCTGTGATCCTCTTGTCTCAGCCTCCCAAGTACTGGGATTAGAAGCATACACCACCATACCCAGCTTTTATAAGTCTTTTAATGGCTTTCTCTGCTTTAAATCTTTCTCCCCTAGGGATGTTGATTATTTAGTATCATATTCCTCCACAGCATAAAACTTTAAAATGACCCTTGAATCTCCCATGTCTATATGACCATTATTATCTGGCCTAAGCTTCTGCCAAATTTCCCCTTTTTTAATCATAATAAATTATTTTTAACAAGTATCTCATTATATTTAGTTTCCCATGCTATTGCTTATGCTATTATTATTATTATTATTATTAGCTGTTGTGTTTTTTCTTGATTTCTTCCCATCTATGTCTACCTGTGATATTCCACATGCTTTCCAAAATCATGTTGCCATTCACTTTTCAGAAAAGCTTTCTGTATATATATTTAGCTTTCTGTATCTATCATCTCTCTATCATGTATAATAATATAATAGTCAGCTTTGTTAGTATAGCAATGACCATTATGACCTTAAAATTATTTTGAAGCAAATGTACATATGTCCTTTGACATATGCATACATATATGTATCATATATGTGCATATACGTATATATGAATATATGTGCAAAAACATAAATGCATATTTCTGTTTTGTATCAGTCTAAGAAGGAGCAGAAATATATGTATGCAGCACACATGTACACCTTGTCTTCTTTTTCCTTGAAGAAAGAGATGGGATGTAGCTTTTCAGGGCCACCAATGATATGCTTGTAGTAGAAAGAAATTTGTATGCAATGTACCGGGAATTTCAGCAGTTGTTTTCAATAGCAATTATAAAATTAAATTTTTACTTCTTTTAAGGTGTCAAAGGGACAAAAAGTCCTTGTTTCTAAAAAAAAATACAACAAATTTGGTTGCTGTTCTTTTTTGTATGACTATGCATACACACACACACACACACACACACACACACACACACTTCACATACTTGTTTTTTTATCACTGTAGACTTCTTTCTCTTTGTTTTGGTTACCTTCATTCCAGTATTCTCTGGTAGATCTGTATCTTGACTTTGATAATGAAGATGATTTACTTCATTTTAACCACTCTTCATTTTCTACTTTATGTTTCCAACTCATGGTTTTAAGGATTCCTAGGACAGACAAGATGTAATGGTAGACTAGATGATAGAAGCTAAGTATGGACACAGAACAGATTGAACAAACATACAATATTTTAAAATGCCACTTTGGCTTAAATTTCCAAATTTGTTTCATATATATATAAATTTATATATAGTGGTTTTTGGTACGAGTGATCATTAACCACTATTAAGTTTAGGCTTTTGTTTGTTCCTGGGTATGAATTTTATAGTTGTTTGATTGCTTTGAATGGAATATATTTAAATCAATTTGTTTAGTTCTTAAATACTTTACATTTTTCCCTATATGGGCTGAAAATCACTACCCATGCACACAACTGTCCATCCAGAGAGGAAACAAATAACTGTATCACATTCTTCTGGTAAATGATAAAGACTAGTATGCTTTCAGATGTTCTAAGGTTTGAGTATATGCTCCAAAATGAAGGATGCAATAAAACTAATGAGTGTTAAACTTGAAAAGCAGGACAAATTGCTGCAGCAACCCTCCTATAGAAAGCAGATTCAGAAATTGTGATGAACTATGAATAATACCACATATTTCTATTTTTTAAAATGAAATAAAATATTCTAGCACATAATCAGATATTTAAAATAAAATATTTGATACCTTGGAGAAAATGCTATAATATATGCATTTTCCTGTTTTTTTTTTTTGGACTTCTGCCACAGTTGTACTTTTTTAATTAATTTATTTATTTTTTTGCTGTACTGGGGATGGAACCCAGAGGTATTCTACCTCCGAGCTACACCCCAGCCCTGATTTTTATTCTTTATTTTGAAACAGGGTCTCACTAAGTTGTGGAGGCCTCACTAAGTAGCTGAGGCTGGCTGCGAACCCCGATCCTCCGGTCTCAGCCTCCCAAGTACTGGGATTACAAGTGTGCGCCACCATGCCCGGCATGTATTTAATAAATATTAATATAATAGAGCACATATAACAATGTGCTTAGTAGTTAATTTTTGTCTACACTGCAAAAAAGTTTTGGTACTTCAGTAAGATATGGTGATTTAGTTTTAATTTACCTTTGATTATTATGGTCTGAGACTACATCAAGTTTTTCATTTCACTAATATAAAAACTAGTATGCATGTAAAATAGATTGAAAATGAAAAACTGGCACTTAAAAACACTCAAACACAAGTTCTATTCATTCATAAATTTTGAGTAAAACCGAGAATGAAAAGATCATTTGAGTAAGTAAAGAAGAATTACTATTTGCTGTGATTTGAATATCCCCCCCCAAAGCGCAAGCAATTAGTCTTAGCAGAGGTCACAAGGAGGGACCCCCATGATGGAATCAGCTGCTGGCTAAGCTGAGAGATCTGAGCTGGCATGTCACTTCCCTCTCACCATGTGCTGCCACCAGCCATGCTATCATGGAGCCAGAAGGCCCTCACCAGAGGTCAGCATCTTAGTATTGGACTGTCCAGCCTCCAAACTGTGACAAAAAAAAAAACATTTCTTTTCTTTATAAATTACCCAGTCAATGGTTTTCTATCGCAGCATTAGAAAACTTACTAAAGTACTCTTCAACATAATGAATAACCAGATATGCTCATCAGCTTCTGTGGTAGTTGACCACTCAAAGTTACTCCATTTTCCAGTGAACTTCTCTTGAGCAACTGTGAACCATGTCTCTGAAGCCTCCTGGCTTACTCCCGCTGCTCTGGGGCAGCGCTGAGCCTTTGCCCAGGGAGTCCAAACTCAGTTGCAACTTGTGCTTCAGAGAGTCCCTGTCTGATTGAACTGAAGCTTGTCTGCTGAAATAGCTTCTTACTTTGAATATTTTCCTTCCTCTACCCTGTTTCCCTCACTCCCCCAGTGCATCATTTGACCTAGAATTCCCATGTCAGGCTCTGCTTCTAGAAAACCTTATTTGAGGTACATTTTAGACACAAACATAAAGGAGAATGCTAATCCCATTGTAGAATAATACAGTCAAACCCCCCAGACTGATGACCTAGGGATTCAACTTAAAAACCCTTAATATCTAGAGTAGTATCATATTATAGGAACTACTTAATTTACAAGTAAATATTTCACGATATATTTTCTCTAGGACTATTTATATCATCTAAATCTAAACAAAGGCAAATTACTAAGCTCCATAGTTTAAATTAATGTTTTTCTCATTCTGAATTACTGAGAAAGAAAAATATGACTTTCAATAAGCATTCAAAAATCAGTTCCCAACTGGGAAATCAGTTCCCAACTGGGCGTGGTGCCACATGCCTGTAATCCCAGTATGTGGGAGTCTGAGAGAGGAAGATATCAAGTCTGAGGACAGCCTCAGAAAGTAGTGAGACTCTCATCAATCTAGTGAGACCCTGTTTCAAAAAAAAAAATAGGGCTGGGGGTGTAGTTTGGAGGGAGAATTCCCCCAGGCTCAATCCCCAGTACTACAATAAATAAAAATTAAAAATAAAAAGTCAGTTCCCTTGAAGCATGCTGAAGGGCAAAAACAACCACACCGGAGACAACCATGCAGTCAAGAGATTTATTCAAGCGGCCAGGGTCAGCAAGGGGGAAGGGGGGGGCACACGCCACTGCGCTTGGGATTAAATACAGGCATAAGCTGAGTTGGCCCGTTGCCATTGGTTGACCGGACTCGGTGTTGCGTCTTATTGGAGGCCCGCGTGGCCTTTAAACTTATTGGTCAGTGGGATGGCGCCTGCTGGAAGCCTGAGCAGTTCCCAGGAAGGGGCGGGACCCTTTTGGGAAGCAGTAATTGGGCATGGGGGCAGGGTTGGGAGGAGAACCCCCTCAGAGAACCAGTTCAATCCATCACATGCCTTTTCCAAATTCTTTGATTTTTTAGTTGTAGAGCTGTGCCAAATAGATTATTATGGGCTACTTGCAGGTGAATAGTCTTATTAATGTTAATACTAATGATAAAATGTCATTAACCAAAATACCTCTTAAGAGGGAAAGCAGAATATATGAAAGACAGAGAACACAGAACCAAAATTAAAAACAAAAACACAACCACAGCTGAACTGGGTCTTAAAGCCTGGTGATTATACCTACTGAGGGAAAACAAAAGTCTTTTATGCCAGGAAAATTTTTGCTTTGTTCTGTCTTTATTCTAATGCAAAATAATGCCAAGAGTCTCTGAAAGCTAAGCAAATTTCTATTATCAACTTGAACTTCCAATTTTGAAGGGAACAAAATAATGAGAACTCTACCTACACAAGACTACTACAAAGATCTCTCAGATTTTTAGACATCACATTTACTACATCCTTCACAGAAATCTGTTTTGCTGACACATGAAGAAATCAATCATTGGATAGTTGAACATCTCTCTATATTATATATCGCTAATATAAAGCATTTAGCACTAGAAAATGTTATTTCCTACACAAAGTAATTCTAAATTAAATTGTATAATTTAAATTAAATTGTATAATATTGCTTTTCTTTATCAACTAATTAAGGCATTTGTTAAAGTTGTATAATTTTAAGGTAACAAGAAGAACCTAATGGAGTTCTATTGAATTTTTTTTCCATTAAGTTAACATTATAGACTTTTAATGAATGCCTTAATTAGATACTATTATTAACAGGGTTGATGCACAAATGAAAATCCGTCTCAGTGTATGCAATACGCCTCATTAGCATTCACTGCAGGACACTGACCAAAAACCTTAATTAAAAATATGCCTGATCCTTCTATGTGTAATCACCTGTTCAACAAAATGCATACATTCAGAAATGTGGTATAAAAGTAACATAGAAATAGCATTTGTACTTAAATTTTATAAATTTGCATTTCTTTCATACCTGCTTTTTCTCATATCTTCCAAATTTTCATTTTATCAGCTTCTTCCATGTAGTATAGAATAACTAATTTTGTATCTTACTTTGATATAAGTCAAAGTCTCCCTATAGTGCATGAGCAATAATCCCAACATTTTTCATTTGCTTACTCATTCCATTCCTCCTCAACATTGACCTAACTTGTATCTAACCATCCCATTGAATATTCTCAATACGGTCACCTCTGGTCTTGGTATCAACAGTAGGGTCATGATAAGTTTATTCTTCATATCTTTAAAATTCCTTGGTGGTTTCTAACATCTTTTATGCAATTTTTTTTTTCAGTACCAGGGATTGAACGCAAGGGCGTTCTACCTCCGCACTACGCCCCCGCCCTATTTTTTGTATACTTTATTTTGAAACCGGGTCTCACGAAGTTGCGGAGGGCCTCACTAGGTAGAGAGAGAGAGAGAGAGAGAGAGAGAGAGACAGGGAGAGAGAGAGAGAGAGAGCTGAGGCTGACCGCGAACCCGGATCCTCCAGTCTCCGCCTCCCAAAGTACTGGGATTACAAGCGTGGGCCACCACGCCCGGCTTTATGCAATTATTTTCTTCAGTTAGGGTTTCCATTTGTCTCAGTGACTATTCCTCCACAAATTTCAATTGTACAAAATAGAATTGACATTATATAAAGGTCCTCTTCCCTCATGTTCTGCGCTTTGTTCCATTCTCATTCTATGCCGTCTACTGGGAGGTGTCATCAACACCTGTAGCTGAATGTCAGACACAAGCAAGTTCATTCTCACAGTAATATTCATTGAGTTCCTAATTAGGGAAGATCTTTACCTAGGTACTGGAAACACAGCAGTAAACAAAGCAGACATATGAGGCTTACATTCTAAGTGTCTGAAAACAATGATAATCAGCAAATTACATCTAATGGTCTTAAGATGTCTGCATACACCTGCCTACATTACTAGCTCCTAGAATATTCCAAAGTGAATCAGAATCAATTGAAACAATAATTATTCTGTTTATGCCATTCTTCTCCACTTTCCATATTTCTAACCTGAGTTTCACAGTGATTCATAATTTTTCTTTAGAGAAAGAAATTTAGGAAACTTCCTATACTCATCTTTCTCTTCCCTGCACACCCAATCTACTATCAATCCCTGAAAGTATTTTTTCCTGTCTGTTTCTACTGCCAGTGCTTTGTTTAAACTCTTATCACTTCTTGCATGGACTTGAAGAATTAATTTTCATGATTTTTTTCTAGTACTACCTACCTCACTTCCAGTAGTAGTAGTAGTAGTAGTGAAATTAGAAAACCTTGTAAAACTCACCTAACCCAAGGATTAAGCTACATAAATTGTACAATTTTACCTCCCTACAGCTTTTAAAAACATGATAAACTTTTTTGGGCATATATGTTCCTTAAAATCTCTAGATGATCTGCAACTGGCTGGTTTCACCTCTCACTAGCCCTCACAGTCAAGCATCTCTTCAGCTATCGCAAACCGTTTGAATTTCAGTGTCATGTCTCATCTGTCATATCTCTGATGCATTTTTCTCTCTTTCCTTTTTTTTTTTTTTTTACAGGGAATTGAACCCAGGGGCATTCTACCTCTGAGTTATACCACCAAGCCTATTTTATTCTTTATTTTGAAACAGGGTCTCACTAAATTTCATAGGGCCTCACTAAGTAGCTGAGGCTGGCCGTGAACCTGTGATCCTCCTGTCTCAGCCTCCCAAATACTGGGATTACAAGCGCGCATCACCACGACCGGCTCTCTCTTTACTTTTATTACTACAATTTAGCCTTCAAAATTCAGGTACCATTTTTTTCAGGAAGTCCTTTACAAACTACCACTTAAAGTTCATATTCCCTTTTTTTTCCTGTACCACTCAGGGCCTAGGTGTGCCAAAAGATTATCATAGTGTATAATAGTCACTGAGTTATTTGACTTTGCCTCAATAAAATCAAATTCCTGTGGTAGCAGAATATGCATTTCAGATCTTTCCTTTCCCCAAAGACTACAATTTTCTAAAGATGTCCAGTTCTAATCCCTGGATTCTGTTATCATGCTACCTTATATGACAAAAGTGAATAAAGCCTACAAATGATATTAAGGTTCTTAATCAGCTGAATTTTAAAATAGGAAGATTATAGCTGGGCATGGTGGCGCACGCTTGTCATCCCAGTACTTGGGAGGCTGAGACAGGAGGATCGCAGGTTCACAGCCAGCCTCAGCAACTTGTGGGGCCCTCTGCAACTTAGTGAGACCCTGTTTCAAAATAAAGAATAAAAAATAGAGCTGGGGGTGTAGCTCAGAGGTAGAATGCCCCTGGGTTCAACCTCCAGTTCCCCCTCCCCAAAAAATAGGTAGATTATCACAGTTTATCAGGATGGACCAAATTTAACAACATGAGTTTTAAAAGGAGAAGGAGAGAGGAAAGTAAGTCAGAATGATAGGTATGAAAAGTACTCTTTCTTAATGCTACATATTAATATGCAGAATAAAATGTTTTATTATGGCATACTTGTATATACACCTAACATAATTTGATCACTTTTATTCCCAGAACCCCCTTGCCTCATTCCTCTCCCAGATCCCCTTCACTAGCCTATTCATCTCCCTTCTATTTCCATGGGATACCTTTTGTTCCTTCCTTTTCTCTTGCTTCCACATATGAGAGAAAACATACCAAACTTGTCTTTCTGAATCTGATTCATTTCACTTAAGATAATGCTCTCCATTTCTGTCCATTTTCCTAAAAATAACATAATTCCATTCTTCTTTATAGCTAAAAAAAGAACTCCATTGTGAATATGCACATATTTTATTCATCTGCTCATCTGTTGATAGACATCTAGGCTGGTTAGCTATTGTGAATTGTGCTACTATAAGCATGGTCTGTATATAACTCTGTAGTATACCGACTTTAATTCTTTTTTTTTTATTTTTTTTGCAGAATTGGAGATTGAACCCAGGGGCATTCTACCTGTGAGCTACACCCCCAGCCCTATTTTTCATTCTTTATTTTGAAACAGGGTCTCACTAAGTTGCAGAGGGCCTCACTAAATAGCTGAGGCTGGCCGCAAACCTGCGATCCTCCTGTCTCAGCCTCCCAAGTACGGGGATTACAAGCGTGCACCACCACGCCCAACTCAATTCTTTTGAATAAATACCAAGAAATGGTATACATGGGTCATATGATGGACTACATACTATGTTCTTGAACTTTTGAAAAGAACTTACCACAAATAAGCCAATTGCATTATCATAAGATATTCTAACTGAAGTAAGAAAATACTACTTTCATGGTTTTATAATTGAAAACATTTATAATAAAAGTTTTTTGCATGATTTTCCTAGAATAAAATAGCTAGTTAATGATGGAATACAGGTACTTGTTTTTATAAGTGCATGTGTTTTTCTTAAGGTATGTTATAAAATAATATGTTTACTACAGCAATTAAGTGGTGAATGCACAAATACTATTGTTTAAGGCAAGGATAAATTTATTCTAATGTTAAATGTGAGTCATCAATTTCAGGAGTAGGATCACCAGATATCCAGAGAAAAACTCTATCAACTCTTAAAATATTTTATATGATACTTGAAACACAGTTTTAAAAGTATTTGAATAAGCTAATTGAAGGGTAAGGGAAATCTTTGGAGCCTGGAAGTGATGGTAAATATGAATACAGAAGGTAAATAAATACTAAGAAGGCATGGTACTGGAGCATTTAATGATGTACATTAACAAGAGACTGGGAATTTCTGAATAAAAGGTCCCAACGGGGGATCCTTGCAAGGTACAAGGTATGTTTGGAGATTCCTTAGTATAGCTGGAATCTTATAAAGTTGACTATCTTAGTGGTGAACTAATTGATAATAATTCTATCCTGTAGATGAAGCTGTAGGGAACTTCACCTGTTTTGGCTTTACCTTTAAATTGCAAAAAAATCAAAAGTATCCCTGAGAGCTCTCAACTCCAACTGGCTCTCAGTAGTCTATATATGTGGACTGAGAAACGCATGCTGAAAGTTAACTCAAAATGATCTTGAATATGTAATGTCTTATTACGATTAGATATAGAATGTCCCCTGAAGAGCTCCTGTATTAATGTTCAGAGTTGATATAATTGATTCATGATAGCTGTGATCTCATCAGTAGGTGGATTTACTGGGTAGTAACGTAGGCATATAGAGTGTGGCTGGAGGAGGTTGGTTCCCTGGGGGTGTGGCCTAAGAACTGTGCTTGTGTATTTGAATCCCTTCTCTTGCTCTCTTGTTTTTGACCTCATGATGTAAGAGCAGAGCCCTTGCTCTCTCCCTTTCTCTGCCTCCTGCTGCCATGCCCTGAGCTCTGCAGACCTGGCTAGATATGGACTGAACCTCTGAACTCTACAGAACTGTGAGCAAATAGTTCTTCCTTCTTCTAAGTTGTAATAGTCAGTCATTTTGGATTACCGTAGTGAGAATGCTGACTGAAACAGAAATTAGTACTGCAGGAGTGGGGTCACTGCTGTATATAGATCTGACCATGTGTTTGTGAATCTTTGGAACTTGTTTGTGAGAGGAAGTAGGAAGGGCCAGAATGTAGCTAGAAAGGTGGATGGTAGGGAATATGCTCAGGAGACTTCAAAGGGCAAAGAATACTCCATAGGAAAATGCAGTAGAGGCCACAAATGTTACATTATGGCAAAGAATTTATTGGCATATTGCCCATGTCCTGAAACTTTGTGTGGGGGCGAATTTAAAGATGATTGACTGATTAAGTAGATAACAACAAAGTATCCCAACTGCATTACGGATACTGATGGCCATGTACAGCCAAATGTACAGTGAATTTGGGGGTGGAAAGCAAAGCAGAGAGACTTTATAGATTTTCAGTTGGGCCATAAAGTTTGTAATATTGAGGCTCTGAGAGATGGTATTTTGGAAAAAAATAAGATGGCTGAAAGGAGGTCAAATGTTTTGCATAGGAACAAAGAAAGGAATGTGGTTGGGACAGTTCAAGCCTAAATGTGCAACCATGGAAACAAGTTAAAAGGCAGGATTAGGAAGGCCCACCTGCTGTGATTGAAAATGGCCCACTGACAGTGATTAAAGAGGGAGTGACTACCTTTCCTGCTGAAAAAAAAAAAGGGTGGGGGTTATGGAGTCCTTCCAGAATTTAAAACAAGGCCTGGGAATCTAGGCAGCATGTGGCAGGGTAATAATCCCTGCAAGCAGGTCCAAATGGGGCAATTCCTGAAGCTGTGAGGGGGAAGCCAAGGATGCAAGGAAAACCTCTGAGATTTAGAAATGCCAGACATGTGGTATGACTGCAAGGAAAGGCTGCAATCTGTGAGCCATGGAAATAGGCTAGAAGAGTGTGTGGGGATGCAAGGCCACTTCTCAATCACATCTTACAACCATGCGCCTAGATGCCAGAAAAGGAGTTGCAGGATTAAAAGCTTGCCCTGCTGGATTTTGATCCTATTTTGGTCCAATTCCTTCTTTCTGTGGTTTTATTCCTCCCATTCAGAATACAAATGATTACTCTGTGCCACTGTACCTTGGATGCATGTAACTTGCTATTTATTTATTTATTTATTTTTATTTTATTTTATTTTTTTCAGTACTGGGGATTGAACCCAGGGGCATTCTACCTCCGAGTTACACCCCCAGCCCTGTTTTTTTTATTCTTTTTTTTTTTTTTTGCGGTACCGGGGATTGAACCCAGGGGTGTTCTACCTCTGCGCTACACCCCTGGCCCTATTTTTTTGTACTTTATTTTGAAACCAGGTCTCACAAAGTTGCGGAGGGCCTCACTAGGTAGAGAGAGAGAGAGACAGGGGGAGAGAGAGAGAGAAGAGCTGAGGCTGGCCACAAACCTGGATCCTCCGGTCTCTGCCTCCCAAAGTACTGGGATTACAAGTGTGTGCCACCACGCCCAGTTCTTCTTTATTTTTTGAAACAGGGTCTCACTAAGTTGCAGAGGGCCTCACTAAGTAGCTGAGGCTGGCTGCGAACCCAGATCCTCTGGTCTCAGACTC
>PVJS01060076.1:0-11335 GCA_004027185.1 Glis glis
GTAGCTCGGAGGTAGAATGCCCCTGGGTTCAATCCCCAGTACCAAAAAAAAAAAAAAAAGAATACTAAAATGCCAGAGTTCTTAACAGAAAAGTTGAAATTGACAATGCCACAAGCAGCCTATGGACCTTAATGTATTCCTGCCAACAAAGTATTACTTTTTAAAAAATTCTTTGCCATTTTCAGCAGGTGAAATAGTAACCCATGGTTTCAACTGGGTTTTAAAAAATTTCTAGTGAGGATGAACTCCCATATTTATTAGCAATCAATACTTCTTATTCGGTCAACTTGTGTTCGTGACCCATTTTCTAGTAGAGTTTTAGTTATACATAGATTTGTATAAACATGTAAAAAATTCTTCCTAATCCATAAAAAGACAAAATTCACCTTTATTTTTTTCTGGTTTCTTTATATTTTTTTAAACAAATATTATAAATAATTTCATTTAAAGCCTGTCAGTGAGACGGGCGTAGTAGTACACGCTTGTAATCCCAGTATTTGGGAGGCTGAGACAGGAGGATCGCAGGTTCAAAGCCAGCCTTGGCAATTTAGCAAGGCTCTCAGCAACCTCAAGTGAGACCCTGTTTCCAAATAAGAAATAAAATAGGGCTGGGGGTGTAGCTTGGAGGTAGAACGCCTCTGAGTTCAATCCCCAGGACAAAAACAAAACAAAACCAAAAAAAGCCTGTCAATATGCCACACTGAAAGAGCTGGTGAAGAGTAACTGGGATTCCAGACAACTCAGCTACGAGGCGCCTGACTGGCAACCTGCTGGAAAGATATGTTAATTTTCCTAGCTATAAATTAGAATTCATATCTTTCTTTCTTTTGGAATTACTCTGGTTTTTGAAGCTGTGCATATTTTGTATAAAGGACAATAAAACTCATGTGTATATGTTATCTAAGAGTATATATTTCATGCTATCTATATCTTGCCGGTATATGGGGTAAGTCAGTATTACCTATGCCAAAACCAAAACAAAACCACAGGACTGCCAGACCCAACTAATGACCAATTCAATTCAGGGTTTCCAATTCAAATCTTGGTTTTCATCCTGCCATTTTATTTACCAAGAATATTTTCACTGATGAGATGAAAAAGGCATGCCAGGAATGGAGTGACAATTTACTGAGGTGTTCCTGGTGTTACCCAAACCATGGGGAATCACTCAAATGTTCTGGAACCAGTCAACCAGGTATCCAGAATAGGTAACAAGTCCAATGGGGTTTGTTTTTGTTTTTTTGCGATACTAGGAATTAACTCAGTTTCACTCTACCACTGAGCTATACCCCCATTCCTTTTATTTTGAGACAGGGTTTCGTTAAGTCACCAAGGCTAGCCTCAAACTTGTGATCCTCCTGACTCAGCCTCCCAAGTCACTGGGATTACAGGCATATGCCACTGTGCCTGGCTAAACCCAAGTTAATAGAGTGTGAAACACTTTTTAAAAAGAGTACACAAGTATCTTCAAGAGATTTTTAAAAAGAAACAGAGTGAGTATAAACGACTGGGATCACACATACCTGTCCAAATGAAAGGCCGCCACCTCTGCGTTGTGTCTATCGTAACCGGCATACGGCTCCCCTTCCACCACATAGTCTCGGCTATACCTGCAAAGCAATGGGAAGCGCAGGTGTGCAGCAGCGCCACAGGTGACAGCACAAGGCACAGAACACACCTCAGCAAGCCTGACCGGCTCCACAGACACTTTCTTTGTCAATCTTGAAAACAATTCTGGGTTAGCACGAATTGCTGGTAGATGGTGTGAAGATTAGGTAGAAAAGGAACTAGAATCCTGTATCTGCTTCAGAATCCTTCTATGAATAAAATATGGGAGATGTTATTTTTACTTCTCTAACAAGCTTTCAATGTAGTTTAAGTACAACTCTAAGGTAATTTTCTGGGTGGCAAGAACCATCTTTGTATCGCCAGCATAGTGTTAAGCCTAGAGTTGGTGCTTATAAATGTCTACTAGAATGTATATTAGACTGAACTGAAGAAATAAAGGAAAACTTCTGCATACCAGAACAGCTGTGGTAAGGCTTATAAAAGAAGTTTAAGTTCCTTTAGGAAAAACAGTCCTTAGACTCCTGTTTTCTTAATGACAAGGCAAAGGTGCTTCTGAAAAAAGCTGTTGAAATAGCCATTCCTGTGCTCTCTTTTCAAGTTTCTGATGATGTGGTGGAAAGAGCCGTGGACGGGCAGTGACAGCTGGGGGTGGTTCTTCATCAACAGCTGCACTCCTGAGCAACATCTTCTATTCTCTGTGCCTCTATTCCTTATCTACATTAGGGCTGGACTAGGAGGTCATTTCAAAAGTCTCTTGGGATGGATCCCAGGGACATTCTACCTCCAAGCTATACCTCCAGCCCATTTTATTTTTTGTTTTGAAACATGGTCTCACTAGGTTGCTGAGAGTCTCGCTACATTGCTGAGGTTGTCCTTGAACCTAGGATCCTCATGTCTCAGCCTCCCAAGTACTGAGATTACAGGCGTTCGCCACCATGCCCGGCATTTCTTTCATCTTGAACTGCCCTCTGATGATTTTATACCACACACAGGACATAAACATAGGATAATGAAAACTGGCATATTTCTTCCTACTAATCATCTAAAAAGATGCAATTCAAACCTGTTTTGGGGAAGAAAAAAATATTTAATTCACCTACTACCTCTACTGCTCACCTGTATTCCTAAATCAAAAGGCTTTACAAAGGAACTGTGAAATAGAAATAAACTGAGATGGAAGCAAAGAACAGCAGTTCCACTAAGTCAGATTTCCAGTGCTGAAACAGCTATGGGGTGACCTCCAACTCACATGACCTTAGAATTCAAAGTGAAACCACATCTCCACAGACTTCCAGCCAAGTGATATGCTAGCAGACAGCCTGCATCACCATGGAGGGGGCGCCAGTTTCTTCTTAGCATGGTACACACACATGGATTTTACTGTTCCTAGTGCAAATGATTATTCAGGAACTAAATAGTCTACCTAGGTTTACAATGGCTGCCTCTGAATAAGTCAATATTTCTTTCTCTTTCTTTCTTATTTATTTATTTTTGGCACTGGGGATTGAACCCAGGGGCATTCTACCTCTGAGCTACATCCCCCAGCCCTATTTATTTATTTATTTGCAGTACTGGAGCTTGAACCCTGGGGCATTCTACCTCCGAGCTACACCCCCAGCCCTATTTTTATTCTTTATTTTTGCAACAGAGTCTCACTAAGTTGCAGAGGGTCTCACTAAGTAGCTGATGCTAGCTGTGAACCTGCGATCCTCCTGTCTCAGTCTCCCAAGTACTGGCATTACAAGTGTGCACCACCACGTCCAGCTTAAGTCAATTTTTAAATACCATTGTAAGGCCAGGTGTGATGGTGCATGCTTGTAATCCCAGTACTTGGGAGGCTGAGACAGGAGGATCCGGGTTTGTGGCCAGCCTCAGCTACTTAGTGAGGCCCTCTGCAACTTCGTGAGACCTGGTTTCAAAATAAAGTATAAAAAATAGGGCCGGGGGTGTAACTCAGAGGTAGAACGCCCCTGGGTTCAATCCCCGGTACTGCAAAAATAAATAAATAAATAAATAAATAAATAAATAAATAAATACCACTGCAGCAAAAGCTGATACTATACAAGCACTCTTCACTCTACTACAGTTGTAGGCTGTCCATAAAACTGGGGGACAATCCTTGAATATTTGTGAGGACTTCAGTGGAGTCCAGGAAGATATGTGATAATTATATATCCCATTTAGTGAAACATTACAGAGCTTTCTTTCTTTCTTTTTTTTTTTTTGCAGTACCGGGGATTGAACCCAGGGGCGTTCTACCTCCGCGCTACAGCCCCGGCCCTATTTTTTATCCTTTATTTTGAAACCGGGTCTCACGAAGTTGCGGAGGCCTCACTAAGTAGAGAGAGAGAGAGAGACAGGGAGGGGGGGGGAGCGCGCGCACGTGAGCTGAGGCTGGCTGGCTGGCCGCGAACCTGGATCCTCCGGTCTCCGCCTCCTGAAGTACTGGGATTACAAGCGTGCGCCACCACACCTGGCTTACAGAGCTTTCTAAAAGCTGCTTGGAGTGAAATCCAGCTTGGAAAAGAATTGAGGAACTTTGGTGGTGGGCTGGAGAGGAAGGGAGGAAAGGAAAAGGGAAAGGAGTAAGAATTAAAATGGGAACCTCAGCCGGGCACAGTGGCGCAAGCCTGTAATCCCAGTACTTGGGAGGCTGAGACAGGAAGATTATAGGTTCAAGGCCAGCCTCAACAACTTTGCAAGACCCTCAGCAACTTAGCAAGACCCTGTTTCAAAATAAAAACTAAAATTGGGCTGGGGTGTAACTCAGAAGTTGAATGCCCCTGTTCAATCCCCAGTACTACAAAAAAAAAAAAAAAAAAAAGAAAACTGCATTGGAGTCAGGAAGTCTGAATCCTTAGCTCATACTTTGGCTGTGTGAAATATGGAAAGTCAGGATTATGAATCTCATTTTTTTATGGTACTGGGGGTTGAACCCAGAGGCATTCTACCTCTGAGCTACACCCCCAGCCCTATTTTAGTTTTATTTTGAAACAGGGTCTTGCTAGGTTGATGAGAGTCTCACTACTTGCAGAGGCTGTCCTCAAACCTGCGATCCTGTTTCAGCCTCTCAAGTACTGGGATTACAGGTGTGTGCTACCACACCGGGCTAAATCTCATTTTCTTAACCTGTAAAATAGTTGGGCTAGCTGATCTCTGAGGTCCTTTCGGCATGTTCTAAGATCATTCATTCATCTACCTGGTCCTAGGCCCCTGCCTTCTTGCTCCTTTTCTACCATAACTGCAGCTTTTGCTGGTAAAAATCAATTTGCTTCCAGAATGGATACAGCTACACTGAAAAAAAAAATCACTTTTTTTCCTGTGGTACTAGGAATTGAACCCAAGGGCATTCTACCTCCGAGCTACACCCCCAGCCCTATTTTTTATTCTTTATTTTGAAACAGGGTCTCACTAAGTTGCGGAGGGCCTCACTAAGTAGCTGAGGCTGGCTGCGAACCCTGATCCTCCTGTCTCAGCCTCCCAAGTACTGGGATTACAAGCGTGTGCCACCACACCTGGCTAAAAATTCACTTTTATAAGAAAAAATGTGCAAAAAGTGTCACCATACTCCTACATGTCATCCACCTTTGCATATCTGCTATCTCTGGGAGTAGGACATGGACAACCAGGCCCCGGAAATGCTGAAGCCACAATGGCTGCTAAAAAGAAGGTGCACGTCTTAACTTAGCAGTAAGGCCGTGGGGCCTCCTCGCTGCAGAGTAATCCATCTTAAGACACTGACAGAACAGCAAACTTCATACAGGAACTGCCCATAAATCATTTCTGTCCTCCTACTGAAGGACAGCAGAGTCTGACCAAGGACATTAATTTGCACGTATGGCAGAATTAAATAGATTATGAGGCCCTGGGGGTCAGAAGAGTATTTGGGTGGGTGTTTAGGGACTGGAGTCAATTTCTACAAGTACTTAAAACCACACCCACCTTCCTAGGCGTGGTGAGAGTGCCTGGCGTAAAGCAACACCGTCAGCACCCACCTTGCTGGGCGGGAGCTGGGAGTAGGCACGTGGAGGCCCAGGTGAACAGGGACAAATGGCAATGGGAGAGTCGGGCTGAGTAAGGAGAAAAGGTCCGGCCTGTGGGCTCTGGATTGTCACACTGTGGAGCCTGTGTTTAGCTGGTAAGCAAAGGGCAGTCCTGGGCTTAAAACGCTAGGGAGCTGAGTGTAACATGAAGACTTGGAAGAACGGAAGTGGTTTTAGGATGATCTGGAAGAGGAAGGCGATGGGAAGGCCGCAGGGGTGGTGAGAGATGTGACGTAAGGCAAGGCCTGACCAGGGCTCATGCCTTTCTCTGCTGCTGCCTCCCTACTCAGCAGCCGGGCCCTCCTCCCTCCATTCACGCCTTGTCTGGACACGCCAGGCCTGTCTGCGAAGCACCTGCTCTGCACTACACGCACTCTATCAGGAATATCTCTTCCAACACATCCTGTTTCACCCTTTATACTCCAGTGTACAAGTAGTGGGTGTGGAGAGGAATTCCTTTTGTTTAAACACAAAATGCTCATAACGCATCTCTTTCTATACAAACTTAATTTTTAAAGCTGGGCATGGTGGCACATGCTTGAAACCCAGTACTTGGGAGGCTGAGACAGGAGGATCGCAGGTTCGAGGACAGCCTCGGCAACTTAGAGAGGCTCTCAGCAACCTAGTGAGACCCTGTTTCCATATAAGAAATAAAATCAGAGCCGGGTGTGGTGGCTTGTAATCCCAGTATTTTGGGAGGCGGAGACCGGAGGATCCGGGTTTGCGGCCAGCCTCAGCACGCGTGTGCGCGTGCACGCGCACGCACTCTCTCTCTCTCTCCTCTCTCTCTCTACCTAGTGAGGCCCTCTGCAACTTCGTGAGACCCGGTTTCAAAATAAAGCATAAAAAAATAGGGCCGGGGGTGTAGCGCAGAGGTAGAACGCCCCTGGGTTCAATCCCCGGTACCGCAAAAAAAAAAAAAGAAAGAAAGAAAGATATAAAATCAGGATGGGGGTGTAGCTTGGAGGTAGAATGCCTCCGGGTTCAATCCCAAGTACCCCCCCAAAAAAGAACAAATTTATTTTTGCGGAACTGGGGATTGAACCCAGGGACAGTCTATCTCTGAGCTGCACCCCCAGCACTATTTTTTAATCTTTATTTTGGAACAAGGTCTCAGTAAGTTGCAGAGGGCCTCACTAAGTAGCTGAGGCTGGCTGTGAACCTGCGATCCTCCTGTCTCAGCCTCCCAAGTACTGGCATTACAAGCGTGCGCCACCATGCCCAGCTCAACAAATTTAATTTTTATTTTGCCTTCTTTCCAACACTTTACCTATGATGCTAATCTCTCAAGCTACAATCTAAGAGGTCAAGGACAGTACTTCAAAACTCAGTTCGATTTCTGGTGATGGGTGTTTCACATCATCACACTTACAGGAAGACAAAGAAACTCAAGAGAATGACATCTGTGTAGCAGAACACAAGCTGCTTACAATCCAACAGATCCGGGTTCAAACCCAGCTCCATGACGATCGTGAGCTGGCCTTGTCAAGTTAGTTACTCTCTCTAAGCCTCAGTTTCTTATTATAGAAATGAGAAATGAAACAGCCCTGGAGGTTAAAAGCATTAACAGACACAAAAGCACTTGGTGTAATGCCTAGCAAATGGTATGTATTAAAGCTGGGCGCAAGCCCGGCATGATGGCGCACACCTGTATTCCCACTACTTGAGAGACTGAGATAGAAGGATTGCAGATTCAAGGACAGCCTCAGCAATGTAGCAAGATTCAGCAACCTAGTGAAACCCTGTTTCAAAACAAAAAATAAAAAGAGGGCTGGGGTGTAGCTCAGAGGTAGAATTCCCCTGGGTGCAATCCCCAATACCCCGCATCCCAAAGCTGGGCACAGTGGTGCGCGCCTATAATCCCAGTATTTGAGACAGTCAGAGTCCAAGTGCAAGGCCAGCCTGAACAACTTAATGAGATCCTGTCTCAAAAAATAAAATTAAATTTAAAAAAATTGCTGGATGTGGTGGTACACTCTTGTAATCCCAGTAGTTAGGAGACTGAGACAGGAGGGTCACAGGTTCGTGGCCAGCCTCAGCTACTTAGTGAGGCCCTCCACAACTTAGTGAGACCCTGTTTCAAAATAATAAAAAATAGGGCTGGGGATGTAGCTTGAAGGTACAAAGCCCCTGGGTTCAATCCCCAAGTATCACACACACAAAAAAAGAATAAAATAGGACTGGGAGTGTAGCACAGAGGTAGAATACCCCTGAGTTCAATCCCCAGTACCACAAAAAGGGGGGGCTGGGGATATAGCTTAGTGGTAGAGTGCCTCGGGGATCAATCCTCAGTACTCCCACCCCCATACACACACGGTGTGCATTCAACAGAAATTAGATCCCAAGACCCACACAATCATATATTTTCCACATTACCAGTCATTCAGACCACCCAGGAGCATTCTACCTCTGAGCTACATCCCCATACCTATTTTATTTTTTATTTTTCAAACAGGCTCTAACAAAATTGCTGAGGCTGGCCTTGAATCTGTGATCCTCCTGACTTAGCCTCCCAAGTACTGGGTTTATAAGCATGCACCGCTGCGCCTGGCTGTCTACTAATTTTTAAACTTGCTTAATTTCCACATCTTTCATACATCATACTTTCCTGTTCAGGCAAACACTGAACCCTTCCATTTCTGGGATTCCAAATAAATTCATTCTCTAGCTGCCATTTACCTACTTATAGTTGGGCATAAAGGACACTGAATTTTGTACATCTTTCCCCCATATTTCTTCTTCTACTCCAGCTAGAACTATAAAGGTATAACTCTCTCAAAAGTTCCACTGAGGAATGAAAAAATGTTTAGTACACAAACTTTGAGGACATTTTCTGATAACTAACTCCTGGCAAAAGAATATGAATCAGCCGGGCGTGGTGGCGCATACTTTTAATCCCAGTACTTGGGAGGCTGAGACTGGAGGATTGCAGGTTGGCGGCCAGCCTCAGCTACTTATGAGGCCCTCCACAACTTAGTGAGACCCTGTTTCAAAATAAAGAATAAAAAAATAGGGCTTGGGGTATAGCTCAGAGGTAGAATGCCCCTGGGTTT
Organism: Glis glis; assembly: GCA_004027185.1. Lineage (NCBI taxonomy): Eukaryota > Metazoa > Chordata > Mammalia > Rodentia > Gliridae > Glis > Glis glis. The sequence goes on from PVJS01060076.1 coordinate 8,666, forward strand.
AATCTCCAGTAACACACACACACAAGAATATGAATCACCATTATGTTAAGTTTTACTCACAGAAAACTTTACAGTTTGAGAAACAATGGGGTACCACTACACATGTGTTAAAATGTCGACAATCCCAAACGCTGACACCACCAAATCCTGGGGAGTGTGGTGCAATGGGAACTCTCATGCCATGCTGGTGGGAATACACAATGGGATGGCCACTTTGGAAGAGAGCTTAGCAGTTTCTAACAAAACAACATACTTTTACCATATGATCCAACAATCGTGTTTCTTGGTATTTGTCCAAATGAGTTGAAGACTTATGTCCACACAAAAACCTGAACACAAGATATTTACAGCAACTTTATTCACAATTATCAAAGCTTAGAAGCAACCAACATGTCCTTCAATAGGTGAATGAATAAACTGTGGTACATCCACATAATGGAATATTATTCAGGGATAAAAAGAAATGAGCTAACGAGCCACATAAAGATACGTAGGAATCTTTTTGTGTGTGTGTAGCACTGGAGATTGAACCCAGGAACATTCTACCTCTGAGCTACACCTCCAGCCCTATTTTATTTTTATTTTGAAACAGGGTCTTGCTATGTTGCTGAGGGTGTCACTAAGTTGCTGAGGCCACGAACGTGCGATCCTTCTGTCTCAGTCGCCCAAGTACTGGGTGGCCTGGGCCACCTCACCCGGCTGATATGTAGGAATCTTAAATGCATCTTGCTAAGTGGGAGAAGCCACTGTGTACAGGCTTTATCCTGTGATTCCAACTATATGACATTTGGGAAAGAGCAAAACTATGAAGACAGTAAAAATATCAGTGTTGCCAGGGATTCATGGGAGGGGGAGGAGGAAGAATAGATAGAACATAAAGGATTTTTAGGGCAGGGAAACTGTTCTATATGATACTATAATGACAGACATTATCATTATACATTTGTCAAAACCCATAGACTGTATAACACAAAGAGTAAGCCTTAATGCAAACTATGAACTTTAGTCAATACCTAATGTACCATTATTGGCTCATCAATTGTAACAAATGAATTACACTAAGGGAAGTTATGAATAATGGGAAAAACTGGAGGGAGGGGCAAATAATGTGAATTCTCTGTATTCTCCCTCAATTTTTCTGTAAAACTGAAACTACTCAAAAAAACCCACAAAAAACCACCCACAAAACCATGTGAGAAAATCAATACTTCAGCACTAAAAGGGGCTTTGGTCACCCATCTAAGACCCACTGCAACTCAGGGTAACTCCTCTACAGCATCCCTGATGTGGCTATTCAGTCTAGCTGAACATTTTTTGGTGACAAGTTGCTTATTTCCTACCCAGTTTATTCTGTATCTCTTACACCTGATACATAGTAGCTATATTATAGATTAGAAATCAAGGAAAACTGTCAAAAAGTTTAGATTTAGCCTGGTGTGCTGGCCCAGGCCTGTAATCCCAGTGACTCAGGAGGCTGAGGCAGGAGGATCACAAGTTTGAGGCTAGCCTGGGCAATTTAGTCAGACCTTGTCTCAAAAACAAAAACAAAAACAAAAACAAAAACAAAAACAAAAACAAAAAAAAATGGGGTGGTGGTGGTGGCTGGGAATGTAGCCCAGTGATAGAGCACCCCTGGGTTCAATCCCCAGTACTGAAAAAAAAAAATTCAGTCTTACAAGGAACGATAACATGTTCCTATTTTCATACAAATTTCCTCTACTCAATCACAGAACCTTTAGAACTAGATCAGATTCAGAGATCTTCCTATCTACTTCTTTCATTTTACTGAGAAGAATACCAAGGAAAGGAGAGGAACACTCTTGTGTAAACCCCAAGTTAAATGAATCAACCAAATGGCACGTACAGCTTCTGAGATGAACTCACCTCTTCGGTTTGAAGACAACTTTCTGTCCTCCTTCAAGTATCAGTAAGGCTTTCAGCTGTGTCCCTTTATAACCCACATCAGCTTTCATAATTTTCTTGGTGGCCATGGCATGCATGATTGCCCCCAGCTCTGGTGTCTCCTCCGGGTACACTTCCCGGGGCACCACCCACTGGGCAGCAATCTCCCAAGGAGACTGCAAGGTGTGGTCCAGCTTGGGTGCCAGCTCCACCCGCAAGCCAGTCATCATCCGGTGAAAAGCCCTCTGGTCCTCCCGGTTGGCAGCTGATGTGTCTAAGTTGTCAATCAGGAAAACTTTGGTGAAGATGAAGATGACAAGGAGTATTGCTAAGAGCACGACTCGCTGCTTTAGCTTCATGTTGACCTCTTCTTCTTCTCCTCTGGCCCACGCTCTCACTCGCTTGTCAAGGAGAGCAGGGGTGATAGTTAGCAAAGAGATCCCATGGTCACACACCCTGGTCCATTTCTCCACTGCAGAGCCTCCACAACTCCTGCAAGCCCAAGTACAAAACAAAATTCGATCAGGAATCCCATCCTTCTACTCCTAAACATTCCACAAGCCTCTAACATGTCACTTACCCTTTGAGCCTTACTAATCCTGAGTTTAAGAAGACACAATTTAGAATAAACTAGTCTGAGCTAGGCATGGTGGCGCACACTTGTAATCCCAGTACTTGGAGGCTGAGACCAGAGGATCCAGGTCCACGGCCAGCCTCAGCTACTTAGTGAGGCCCTCGGCAACTTAGTGAGACCCTGTTTCAAAATAA
>PVJS01060077.1:0-11335 GCA_004027185.1 Glis glis
GCAATTTAGTGAGGCCCTCCACAATTTAGTGAGACCCTGTTTCAAAATAAAGAATAAAACCAGGTGCGGTGGTGCACGCTTGTAATCCCAGTACTTGGGAGGCTGAGACAGGAGGATCACAGGTTTGTGGCCAGCCTCAGCAACTTGGTGAGGCCCTCCACAACTTAGTGAGACCCTGTTTCAAAATAAAGAATAAAAAAATAGGGCTGAGGTGTAGCTCAGAGGTAGAATGCCCCTGGGTTCAATCCCCAGTACTGCAAAAATAAATAAAATAAAATAAAATAAAATAAAATAAAATAAAGAATAAAAAAAATAGGTCTGGGGGTGTAGCTTAGAGGTAGAATGCCTCTGGGTTCCATCCCTGGTAACACACAAAAAAGAAAATAGGTCTGGGAATATAGCTCAGAGGTAGAATGCCCCTGGGTTCAATCCCTAGTACCATAAAAACAAACAAACAATGTAGGCTCTGAACTACATCTCCAGCCCTATTTTATGTTTTATTTGGAAACAGGGTCTCATTAACTTGATGAGAGTCTTGTGCTAAGTTGCTGAGGCTGGCTTCAAACCTGCAATCCTCCTGCTTCAGCCTCCCAAGTACTGGGATTACAGGCAGGAGCCATCATGCCCAGCAAATTTTTTTTTTTCTTGGCGGTACCAGGGATTGAACCCAGGGGGATTCTACCTCCAGGCCACACCCCCAGCCCTATTTTTTATTCTTTATTTTTGAAACAGAATCTCACTAAGTTGCGGAGGGCCCCACTAAGTAGCTGAGGCTAGGGCCATGAACCCAGATCTTCCAGTCTCAGTCTCCCAAGTACTGGGATTACAAGCGTGCGCCACCACGCCCGACCAGCAAACGTTTCAAACTGAATGATAATGAAAATTATCAAAGTTCCTGGATGTCACTGATGTGGTACTTGGTGTTTTACAGCCTTCAGTTCACATACAGAAAATAAGAAAGTGTTTTTTTACAGAGTGAAAGACAGACTGGTATTTCCAATTTTCTTCTTTGTGGGAACCTGTATTTTCTAGTTGCCGAAAGAAGCTACTTTTGGTTTTGTTACCTCCCTGTTACATCTTTCTGGACCATTCTGGCTGGGAGGGGCTTCCCTCAAATGGGAGCTTCTGTGAGGTCAGCCACGTGGCACTTGTGAGGGCCACTTGTCCCAGGAGCCCATGGGGTCCCAGGGCTGGGGCCTGCTCAGGTGTACCCAGCAACCTGCAGGCAGCCCAGAGCAGGTTAGGCCTGGCCTCAGCTGCTAGACAAAGCCCAGTGAGGCAGCGAAGGGGCCTCCAGCCTCCCAGGGCTGGCACAGGGCACAGGCAGTCCCAGGAGCCCGAGGGTCACCAGCCCCATGTCTGGGCCCAGCCCAGGGTGCCACAGGGCCTGATGCAGGACCCAGGCCATGGAGGCAAGGTCACTTGCCTGGCAGGAGATCCCTGTCCAGCCCCTGCCTTGGACACAGGGAGTCTTAGAGGCTGAGGGTGCAGCTGGAGAAGAAAGGAGTGGTCATGAGGGGCTCCCACCTGGGCAGCTCATGGCCTGAGAATATGTCCCCGGCCTGTGGACAGTGTCAGGACACTCCAGCAAAGCCAACCTGGAAGAGCCACATGCTTAGCAGAGAGCCTGTGTGGGTACCCTGCCCTGCGGCTGCACCCCCACCCTCCGGACCCTGCTCCCCAGAGCATCCTGTGCTGCTCTGGAATGTGCACCTAGCTGGCCATGGCCTGCCCAGGGCTCTGGCCACACCACGCTGATCACAGGGTGGCCGCCTCATCTCCATGCCCCACAGCACTCCACCAGCCCAGCGCCCCCAGGCCAGAGCTCCCTGCTCCTGACTTGGTAAAGAGGTCATGTGTGAGACATGGGGGTGGGAGAACTTGGGGCTGCCAGGCAGGGGGACTAGAGACCCAGGTCAGGCCTAAGTGTCACCAGCTTCCTCAGGGTCTTCTATGCTGCCCCTCTGCTGTGCACAGAACACTGAGGACACCAGCTTGCTTCACCTTGAAATACCGAGGGAGGTGGCATGACTGTCCCAACGTCACACAGAGCACAGCTCGTGCAGTCAGCTAATCAGGCTTCCGGAGCCCAGGGCAGGTAGCTTTGCTGTGGGGGCACTGGGCAAGGGCGTTCTCGGGGCCAGACCCCAGCAGCCCAGTGGGCAGGAGGGGCCCTGCTCTCCAGACAAGCCAGGTGAGGCCGGAGGTCCACCCTCCCATTACACGGTGGAGACTGAGCCTCCCCACCCAGACCAAACCCTCTGTAGAAGCCCCAGCTCCCCTCCTGTCCCTGCCTCCTCCATCACCATCAGCAGCCAGACAGGGCCTCACTTCCCCTCTACTAAACTAAGGGCACCTCCAGCCACCCTTCCAGAGGGGCTAGTCCTGCTGAGCGCAGGCAGGCCTGCCCTGTGCCCCTCAGGCAGCGCCACCCCTTCCTACCCTCCTGCTTCAGGCCTTTAGAGCATGACCCAAGGCCTCTCCAGATGTCCCGCCTGGTGGCCCAGGCCTGGAATTGGTCCCCTTGCCTGGTGCTCTCTTCCTCTGACTTCCAGTTGTCCCTTCCCTATCAGGGCCAGCTGGCTTGCCTGGGGTGAATGGTGGGTGAGGAGACTCATTACATCTTTGTGAACAAATGTCCAAGCAGAAGCTTGACTGGTATGGAGCTCATGGCTTAGGCCCAGCCTCCGCCTGGGGAGAAGCCTCCCTCGCGGCTCTGAGGACCTCACAGCTGGCCCAGGTTCTAAGACCTGCTGCGGGGCTGGGCGCGGTGGTGCATACCTGGAATCCCAGTACTTGAGAGGTTGAGACAGGAGGATTGCAGGTTTGAAGCTGGCCTCAGCAACTTAGTGAGGCTCTCAACAACTTAGCGAGAGACCCTGTTTCCAAATAAAAAATAAGCCGGGCGTGGTGGCGCACGCTTGTAATCCCAGTACTTTGGGAGGCGGAAACCGGAGGATCAGGGTTCGCAGCCAGCCTCGCTCTCTCGCTCTCTCTCTCCTGTCTGTCTGTCTGTCTCTCTCTCTCCTTAGTGAGGCCCTCCGCAACTTCGTGAGACCCGGTTTCAAAATAAAGTATAAAAAATAGGGCCGGGGGTGTAGCGCGGAGGTAGAACGCCCCTGCGTTCAATCCCCGGTACCGCAAAAAATAAATAAATAAATAAATAAATAAAATTAAATAGGGCTAGGGGTGTAGCTTGGAGGTCGAATGCTCCAGGGTTCAATCTCCTAGTGACACACACACACACACACACACACACACACACACACACACAAAGAACTGTCCAGGGCCCCCTTCACAGCCTCCCTGAAACCCCTCCCTTTGGGGGGCCCCTACAGAAGATGGAAGGTAAGCTGGGCTTCCCAGGTGTTCCCCTGGAGTTTGGGCCTGCCGCAGTGTGGGTGGTGAAGCTTGGTGGGGCCAGGTCTCAGGGAAGAGCCTGGGGCCATCCTCACCCTCAGAGGGCATCTGCCCCAGCCAAGTGTCCCTGGGACTGTGGGGGAAAACCCTCATCTGCCCACCCCTCTACAGCTCCCAGAGTTGCTCCAGGGAGGGTCTTGGGTAATTTCAGAGGGGCCCCTTCCTCTGACATCATGGTCTTGCTGGCGCCAGGGCTGGTGGGGGCGGCAGGATGGGCCAGGCACACAGCATTTGGTGAGTGACCAGCACAGCCACGCTCCATGCCCTGTGCTTCAGGCGTGGCCACAGCACTCCCCCACACCACTCCCTCCAGGAGGGCCCTGCCCTGTACCCCCTGCCCCAGCAGCCCCTTCCCCTGTACTGGGCCCTGGGCCCCTCTTTCCTGCAGGCACCCGCCTCCTCCAAAATCTCAGCCACACTGGGATCCTGAGCGAGCAGGCCCCTCCCGCCCTCCTGCCGTCATTTCTGGCAGGCCCTCCGAGTGAGCTCACTCATTACATAAGGCACGCAAGCGATTTCTTGGGGGGAAGGAGCTCCCCCTTTGTGGGGCTCCATTTCTCCTCCCCGCCCTCTCCAAACTCTCTAACCCCAAAACCATCACAAGCCAAAGGAGGTCTGGGCGGGAGAGAAGAGACCCCCCCCCTCCCGTGCTCCCCACACTGTGCTGGGGGTGGGGAGAGGGACTACCCAGGCCCTAGGCCGCAGGCCCCCTGCCACCCTGAGAACAATGGTGACTGTGAAAGAGGAGGGACTGCGGCTCCTCCCAGATACCTAGGACTTGGCACCCCGGGGAGCAGAGCTGCAGGAAGGAGGGGAAGGGGAGAGGAGGGGAAAGAGGGAGGGAGAAAAGGAAGGAAGGGGGAGGAGGAGGGAGGGAAGGAAGGAAGAAAAGAGAATGGAGGGAGAGAGGGAGAGAGGGAGGAAGGGGGAGGGTTCCCGGGCTGCTGCGGGGTGAGCAGTCAGGCTCCCCACGGGCTTTCCTCACGACTGGCACTCCACCCCCCAGGCTCTCAGCCCATCTGCGGGCACCTGGGTCATCCTCAGGCCCTGAGCCCAGTGTTACTCAGCCAGGACGCGCCTCCCGGGAGGAAGCACAAATAGATTCCACTTTGATGCAGACAGAGGTTCCCTCTGCACCCAGGGAACACCTGCCTGGGGGAAGAGCTCCCCCACCCTCCTCCCCAGGTGCTGGGATGCACACTGTCTCTGGAGGTGGCCCCAGCCCAGAAAGGCAGAGGGTCCTCCCAGGCCTCGGCCATCCAGGGAGAGCAGCCCAGGGCCCTTGGACCTCCTGTTGCATTTCTGTGGCCAGGGATTCAGGGGGACCCATGAAGACTCAGCAGACCCCAGGGGACCCAGCTGCAGGGTCCTGCAGACAGTATGTGCCGGGCATTTCCGGGGGCCAGGCCCTCTCCCAGCCTGACTTGGAGGGAAAATCTTGGCTCCTGGGAAGGAAACCGCCCTGTGTGTTGGGGGTGAGGGTGTTTCTCAAGAGACCTCCCTTCCCTGCTCCAGTCAGAGCAGGAAGAGTGCACCTAGGTCCAGGCGCGAAGACGCCCCTCCCCCAGGCTGCCTGGAGACCTGGGTTCAGCTGGGAAAGGGCCAGGAAGTCCAGCTTGCAGGCTGGTCACTTCCCCTTCCAAGGAAGGGGAGGTCCCAGTGGAGGGCCTGGCTCTGCGGGGCTCCCATTCCCTCCCCCCTCCGCCTTTAAGGAAAGGGGATGTGCTGGCAGATGTCCCTGCTGGGAGGCTGCCCACACGCCACACCCTGAGAGGGGACAAAGCTCCTGGTGGTGGCAGGATCACTGACCACGAGCCTGGAGGGTGGCAGGGGGGAAGCACGGAGCAGCCCCCTCCACTGGACTCCGGGCCGGTAGGGCCTCGGTTGTCCCCAGCAACAGAACATGTATTCCTCTCTTCTCAGACTCGGGTTCTTGGAACTTACACCCTCTTGGGTTTGCTATTTTTACCCACCCTGAGCCTTCCGGTCTCCATGGCGACGCCTCCAAACAGCAGATTCCAGGCGGCAATGACGTCACCTTTCCCCTTCCTGCCGCCCAGGCTTCTGAGGCACTGCTGCCTGGGGCCCTGGGTCTGTCGGACTTCCCTGACCTGCTCCTGCACCCCCTTGGTTCCCCAAGCCAGACCCCAAGGCTCCGCGGGCCACAATGGGACCTCTTGTCCTGCAGCCCAGTGGTCAGGGCCTAGGAGGCCGTGTCCATCCTTCTCCCTGCCCCCCCCAGCAGCTTTGCCAAAGCCCCTTGGCAGAGGGCACTGGCCCAGGAGATCCGACCCAGAAGTGGCTGCCCTCCCACTCTGGGATCCCTGCCATGCTGGCCGCCCTGCCCTGCAGAGCCACCAAGCCGCCGCAGGCCTAGCGGCTAGGGAGGAGGGGGCAGGCCGGCGCCGGGCTGCAGCCTGTCTGGCCTGGGAAGTTCCCTGCGGCCCCCTCACCAGAAACTCATTCCTAAGAGAGGCAGCTACCATGCAGGGGCTGAGGAGCCTGCTTGTGGGCTGGTCTGCTGAGGTGCCCGTGGGCAACCAGCCCCTCAGAAGAAGCCGTTGGATGCCCTGGCCACAAGGTCCAGGCTGCTGCACATCACCCCCCCACACACACCAGGCTGCTGGGATGGGGCTGCAGCCCTTGGCTCAGCCAGATCTCCTGCAGAGTCAGCCTGTGTCTCTGTCTGGAGCCACACTTTACCCAGCAGTCCTGCAAGGCCAGCCTGAGCCAGCCCTCAGCCCAAAGCCAGGGTGGGGACACCTGTAACCAGGATGGGAGGTGGGAGGGGAGCTACCAGCTCCCTGGGTCCCCCTGCAGGAAAAGAACCCCTTGTTTTGCTGTGGACTCAGACATTTGCTAAAGTGATCAGGAAGTCTTGGCAGGGCTTGGGAGGATGGATAAGTGTGGCTCGGAAGGCTCTGTGTTCCCCCAAGGCCAGGAGGAGCTCTCCCTGGCCGAGGAGCACCCCCCCCCCAGCAGCCCTACCCAGGCCTGGGCTTCCTAGGCTGCCACCTCGCCCGGTGGGATGCTAGCCGCATCCCCTAAGCATTCCACAGCACATTTCTGTAGCCGCAGAGGATCTGAAACTAAGTGAACCCCAGCCCCACCCCACCCAAAGGCAGGTGCTGGGGGCTGAAGAGGAAGGGGCAGGCAGGGCTACTGGCCTCTCTGGGGGCCGGATCCCCCTGGCACAGGGCCAGGCTCTGCCCTGCCCTCATCCTGAGGGGAGAGGGGGGTGTTTAGTGGATCCTTGTTACATCTCAACTGGTTGCTCCCAGAACAGCACTGAAAGGAGCCGGTCTTTAGGCTCACATTCCTGCCCGCGCGCTCCATTTCAGGTATGAAGTCCCAACTCGCCTTTCTGACTTCAACAGGCACACCCACAGGCCTGGGCATGAGGCAGGCAGGTGGGCGGCCATCAACAGGGCCTGCACAGACCCCGTCACCAACCAGGTGCAAGCACGAAGCCTGGGGGCTGGCTGCAGGTGGCCTTTCCAGCCAGCCCCGCCCTCAGGAACCCCCTCTAAGTGCTAGGAAAGGCCTGCAGGATGGAGGTCTGTGACTGGTGACCCTGCCGGCAGCTCTACTCTGGGAAGTGGACATGGCTGTGGAGGGAGGTGGTCATTCTTTTTTATATTTGGTACTGGGGATTGAACCCAGAGGCATTCTACTTTCAAGTTATACCCCCAGCCCGATTTTATTTCTTATTTGGAAACAGTCTCACTAACTTGCGGAGGGTCTCGCTATGTTGCCGAGGCTGGCTTCAAACCTGCGATCCTCCTGTCTCAGCCTCCTAAGCACTGGGATTACAAGCTTGAGCCACTAGGCCCAGCTAGGAGGTGGTCATTCTAATGAGCACTGTCTGGATGGTAGATAGGAGGGAGGCCAAAGGGGCCCCAGGCTGAGGGAACAGGAGGGAAGCTTCATGTTGAAGGTATGAAATTCATTGAGGAAGCCGGGCATGGTGGCACACACTTATAATCCCAGTACTTGGGAGGCTGAGACAGGAGGATTGCAGGTTCGCGGCCAGCCTCAGCTACTTAGTGAGGCTTTCCGCAACTTAGTGAGACCCTGTTTCAAAATAAGGAATAAAAAATAGGGCCAGGGGTGTAGCTCGGAGGTAGAATGCCCCTTGGTTCAATCTCCAGTCCTGCAAACAAACAAACAAAAAAAGATAAAATAAAATAGGGCTGGGGGTGTATCTCAGAGGTAGACTGTCCCTGGTTCAATCTTCAATACAACTAATTAATTAATTAATTAATTCACTGAAGAATGGCTCATAGCCCTGGATGGAGAAAGTGGCCACACCCCACCAGCCCCTGGGGCGGCCCTGGGCTTTGTGTGCCCCTCTCCAGCCCTCCGCCTTGGGTTTTCTGTGCACTGGCTGAGGCTCCTGGTCCACACTGCCCAGCTCAGCTCTCCCCTCCTCCCCTGGGGTGCTCGGCAGGCCCCTGGTCTGAGCCCTGGTTGGCCTGTCCTGTCCCTTCCAGGCAGAGGCCCAGGTGCAGCCGGAGGATGTGGCCCTGAGGGGAGGTGGGTGCCCGGTGTGTGTGTGGAATTGATTTCTCCACCAAGTTTACAGAATGCCCACCTCGGGCAAGCACAGAGCCAGCAGAAGAGACTTCCTGTTCTCCAGAGCTTATGGCTTCGCCGGGAGACATTGGAATCTCCATGTGTTCTGTGTTGGACAGGGTCCATGTGCTTAAGAGGCAGGCTAGGTTGAGGGGCTGCGGTGATGAGTCCAGGGCGGGGGGGGGGCTCCCCACGAGATCCAGAAATTTGGAGCAAAGCTTCAAAATGGGCGAGGGGTGAGTGTTCTGGGTGGGGGTGCAAAGGTCCTGAAACCCGAGTGCACTTGGTCCCTGCAGGACCCATGCAGAGGGCTGGAGGGCAGGGTGGTGGGAGAGGAAGTGAGGGGCAGGGGCAGGGCAGCACCTGACACAGAGCCCTTGCTGTACTCCCTGGGGGCCCAAGGCTTGGGGGGAGGCGCTGTCCTGAGCCTGGGAGACCCCACAACCACAGCCCTCAGGGACAGGCTTGGGTAGGATGAATTGGGGCTGGGCCTCCATGGTCAGAGCTCCCCAAGTCCTTGAGCCAATAGCACCCCTATGCCTCCACTTCCTTGCTGGGAAAACTGAGGAACAGATGAAGGAGTGGATGTTAGAGAGATGAGGCTGTTTTTCTGAACACTTTGTTCCCAACCGCACCCCCAGCCTGGCACAGGGCAGGAGTGACCAAGCCCACGGGCCCCTGGCTGGCCCCTCCTGCCCTGCCCAGGGAACCATTGCCCACCGCCCTGCCCACTCTGCCAGAGATTGGGGGTTAAGTAAACAGGCACATTAGCAACTTCAAAGGGAGGCTGGAGGGACCCGGCACGGGCTGGGGGTGCCCTGCTGTCCCATAGATGCTACAGGGAGGGTCCTCCGTGGCTGCAGGCCTGGCATCCGCCTCTACCCAGCACCTTCCAGAGACCAGTCCACCTCCAGGCCACGCTGCCCAGCGGGCTTTTGTCTCCGTGAGTAATATTTAACTTGGAAGAGCTTTCGGACAACTGCAGGGGAAAAGTTAACAAGTTTGGATTGCAATCTGCCTGCCAGGAGAGAAGGGAGGAGGGAGGCATGGAGAGAGGACAGGAGGGAGAGGGCAGAGTTGAGAGGAAGAAAGGAGGGCAGGAGGCGGGCCAGGGAGGCAGGACTGGGTGGACAGCACAGGCCAGCAACTCAGGGCCATGGTCCACGTGTAGCCAAGGTCCTGGACCTCTACAAAGCCACACAGCCCAGGAGCAGGAGCTCTGAGGTCAACCAGCACCCAGGACATGAGGCTGAACTCCCCAAGCCTCAGTTTCCCCTGCAGAAACCACCCTGGGTCAAGTAAGAGCCTTGGGCTTGCAGAGAAACACACACACACACACACACACACACACACACACACGGTTGTTAGCTAGGCAGCCCGCCTGGAGCTCTGAGGCCTCAACCCAAGACTGGAAAAATCCATGAGCTGGAGCAAGGATGAGATTCCAGCAGGGATGGGGGAGGGCAGGACTGGAGCTAGGACAGGGCTGTCCCGGAGCAGAGGCCGCTGCAGCACATCCCCTGCCTTTAAGGGGTCAGCACCCGCGGGGCTGCCCACCACGTGCCCTGGCTGGCGAAGGTCCAGCAGGAGTGCCCTTGCCACCACAGGAAGCTCAGTTCCTGCTCCCTCGGGTCTCCCAGTGAGTGAGGAGGAGCCTGGGGCCAGGCTGAGTGGACAAGCTATGCCAGTGCAGAGGGAGGAGGAAGCTGGGCCCGGGCTCAGGAGCACTGAGCTTCTCTCCTGCCTTTGCCCCAACTTCCAGATGATGCGGGAGCAGTTCCCTGGCCCTGGTGCCCTTTTTTTTTTTTAATTGAGAAAAAAGGAAAGTGGCTTCTATCATCCTCCAGCCTCTCCCAGCCCCAGGTGTCCACCAGATCACACCCCAGGAGGCTGAGGGGCTCAGTGGGGAAGGCCCTGTCCCAAAGGACCAAGGGGACTGGCTTCCCTGGGTCCCCAGGCCATTCAGGACTGGCCCAGTCCCCCCACCAGAACCCAGATCTGCCAGCAGTGCTAGACAGAGCCCCTGGCCCTGTCCCATCCTGCAGGGCAAAAAGTTGCACCCAAGCTGGATGTGGTGATGCATACTTGTAATCCCAGTACTTGTGGGGCTGAGATAGGAGGATCGCAGGTTTGAGGCCAGCCTCAGCAACTTAGGGAGGCTCTCAGCAACCTAGTGAGAACCTGTTTCAAAACAAAAAATAAAATAGGGCTGAGGGCCTAGCTTGGAGGTAGAATGCCCCTGGGTTTAATCCCAGTACCAAAAAAAAAAAAAAGGTTGCACCCACTCCTCACATACTACCTCCATTCTAGAATGTAGCACATCTAAGTTCTATTTTTCATAGGGAAAAATGTTCCCCCTTTGTAGTTTTTCCTGATTTGCCATTGGGCATAAAGCTTATATCAGGGGATATTGTCCCCTGGAGGAAGGTTAGAGGCTGGAGAGATGGTAGCCCCAGCATAAACCCAGGGAGCTGTGGGCAGGAGAGTCCTCGCCCAGGGAGGCTGCTCCCAGGACCTCTTTTATTTTATTTTCAGCACTGGGGATTGAACCCAGGGGCGTTCTACCTCTGAGCTACACCCCCAGCCCTATTTTTTTATTCTTTATTTTGAAACAGGGTCTCACTAAGTTGCAGAGGGCCTCACTAAATAGCTGAGGCTGGCCCCGAGCCCAGATCCTCCGGTCTCAGCCTCCCAAGTACTGGGATTACAAGCGTGCGCCACCACACTGGGCTTCCCAGGACCTCTTGAGGGAAGAAGTTCAGAGTGATCCCTTTCCCACTTCTGTTATCTACATTCTGCAACTGTTTGTTCACTAAAGTTAAAATGTTTCATTTTCACAGTGGGAGGGGGGCCGTGGCCCACTCCTGCAATCCCAGTACTTGGGAGGCTGAGACAGGAGGATGCTAGGTTTAAGGCCAGTCTCAGCAATTTAGCAAGACCCTTAGCAATTTAGTGAGACCCTGTTTCAAAATAAAAAATGAGCCGGGCGTGGTGGCGCACGCTTGTAATCCCAGTACTTTGGGAGGCGGAGACCGGAGGATCCAGGTTCGCGGCCAGCCTCAGCTCGCTCTCTCTCTCTCTCTTTCTCTCTCTCCTTAGTGAGGCCCTCCGCAACTTCATGAGACCCGGTTTCAAAATAAAGCATAAAAAATAGGGCCGGGGGCCTAGCGCGGAGGTAGAACGCCCCTGCGTTCAATCCCCGGTACCGCAAAATAAATAAATAAATAAATAAAATAAAAAATAAAAAATAAAAAATGAGAAGGGCTGGGAGTGTAGCTCAGAGGTAGAATGCCCCTGGGTTCAATCACCAGTAACACACACACACACACACACACACACA
>PVJS01060078.1:0-11335 GCA_004027185.1 Glis glis
TGAAGTGTCTATTCAGTTCACTTGCCCATTTTTTGATTGGGTTATTTGTTTTTTTAGTGGTGATTTTTTTAAGTTCTCTGTATATTCTAGATATGAGTCCTCTGTCAGAGGGGTAGCTGGCAAAAATCTTCTCCCATTCTGTCGGCTCTCTGTTGAGGTTCTTGATTGTTTCCTTTGCTGCACAAAAACTCTTTAGTTTGATGCAATACCACGTATTAATCCTCATTTTAGTTTCCTGTGCCTTTGGGGTCTTGTTGAGGAAGTCTTTACCTGTGCCTATGTGTTGAAGTGTTGGGCCTATGCCCTCTTCGAGTAGCTGCAAGGTCTCTGGTCTGATTTCTAGGTCTTTGATCCATCTGGAGTTGACTCTAGTGCAGGGTGAGAAAGTGGGGTTTATTCCTATTTTTCTGCATATGGTTAGCCAGTTTTGCCAGCACCATTTGTTGAAGAGGCTATCCTTTTTCCATTGGGTGTTTTTAGCCCCTTTGTCAAAAATCAATTGGCTGTAGGTGTGTGGGTTTGTTTCGGAGTCTTCTATTCTGCTTAAACTATGATAATCACACCATGAACTTCCCCTTGATCCAATTGTACGACTATTTTGATAGAGCTCAAAGCATTTATTACCACTAATGACAAAATCAAATCCTCTAGCTGGCCTGAGCTTTGCCATCTTCTCTTTGGATTCTCTGACTCTCAGTTGTAAAATTAATTAGCTCATTTTCTACTCTCCTTTTGTTATGCCTCACATAAACACCCTGCATTTAAACAGACCCAGCTTCCTTAAGTGGTGACTTAGAGGTGAATCATCTATCAACTCAAACCTGAATCCTGGAGAGTTACTTCCCCCTCTAAAGTCAACACAAACCTCTCAGAGCCATCACTCATCCATTTTATGGAATAGGAAAGTTTAATAGGAAATCAGTGGTGGGATTTCTTTTTATACTGTGGATTTAAATTTTAATCAAGTCCAATCAGTGAATTGTTAAGGTACTTTGGTACATTGTAATTATACATCATGGTGAGGTTAAAAGTGATACAAACATACAAACATACATGCACACAGCATTTGGTGTGTTTCCCTCCACATACCATCCCTCTCCCCTTCCCTGTACATGTTAGTGAAATTGGTAGTGATACCTTTATATATGGACATACTATTATTTGGAATGTTTCCCTCCTCTATTCTGCTTTTTTCCCCTCCCCATGCCCATCCTCCATCCCCTTCCACTATTCTACTTGTCAATCTCCTCATTTAAATGAAGTCCCTTTGTTTCCTATTTTCTCTCCACTTTTAACATATGAGAGAAAATGTTTCATTCAACCCTTGACTTTCTGAGACTGACTGGTCTCACTTAGGATAATATTCTTTAGTTCCATCCATTTTCCTACAAATAACATAATTTTATTATTTATAGCTGAGTAAAACTTTGTTGTTTGTATATACCACATTTTCTTTACCCATTCATCTGTTGATGAACACCAAGTTTGGTTCCATAATTTAGCTATTGTGAATTGTGCTGTTATAAACATGGATATTCATGTATCACTACAGTATTCTGACTAATTCTTTTGGAAAGATACCGGGTGTTATACCTGAGTCATATGGTGGTTCTATTTCTAGTCTTTTGAGGAACCTCCATGCTGATATCCATAGTGGTTGTGTTAATTTACAGTCCTACCAACAGTATATAAGAATTCCTATTTACACACATCTTCACCAGAATTTTTTATTATTTGCATTCTTGATGATTGCCATTGCTAACTAGAGTTAACTGGAATATCACTGTAGTTTGGTTTCCATCTCCCTGGTTGCTAATGATGTTGAAAATATTTTCATATCTTTATTGACCATTTCTATTTCTTCTTCAAAGGAGAAAAATGTTTTGAATTGCATGCTGTGTAGAAGAAAATCAGTTTTCATTTAGAGGGCTATAGGGACATGGTATCTTTGCTACAGTCACATTTCTGTTAAGCAACAGGATAAAAGGATCATTCAAAGAAGGGGTTGAGAATAGAATAGAGGATTCTTTTTGGAGTCTTCCTGCTGAATTAGGACTCTTTAAGAATTTAAAAGACAGTTTGGTAAATTTTATATCCCCCTTTAATGATCTTTCTAAAAATGTAATCTGTGACCCTTATGTTTCAGAATAATCTTGGAAGATTGTTTCAAATATGTATCCCCGGGTTTCATGCCAGACCTATTTGATCAATATTACTGAGAATGGATTCCTGTCCTCTCAACTCCAACCTGGGACATTGCTATAGATTTAACACCTGTTTATCAGTCTCTTCTAGCCAAATCTTTTCTTGACTAAGTTTCTCTAGGATCAGTTTCTGTTCATTTAACCTTCCCTTAATTCATTCATGTCTTTAATTTCTGCCTTTCTTATTTTAAACTAACTGACCAAGAAAAGGTGAACACTTTCATTTAATTAGCCAAACTTGATGTTAATACATGCCTATTCAAGTTATCAGGCTAGATTTTACCTATCAGTCATAAATTTATTAGGGCAATCTAACCTGTTCTGTAAAATCTTTAGGGCTACAATCAATTCTATCATGGTCAAGCATGGCCATGTTATGGCCATTTCTAGCAGAGGTAAAAATAAGATTTACCAAGGCTTAATGAATGACCATTAATTTCAAATAATTGAAGAACTATCCCATGAAAAGGAAAATGGAGTTATTCTGAGTTTTTCCAAGAATAAGTCTATGATCTGTGGAAATAAGTTATAGAAAGAATATTTCGATTCAAAATAAAGAGAACAAGCCGGGCTTGATGGTGCATGCTTATAATCCCAGTACTTGGGAGGCAGAGACCAGAGGATCCGGGTTCACGGCCAGCCTCAGCTACTTAGTGAGGCACTACACAACTTCGTGAGACCCGGTTTCAAAATAAAGTATAAAAAATAGGGCTGGGGGTGTAGCTCAGAGGTAAAATGCCCCTGGGTTCAATCCCCAGTACCACAAAAAACAAAAAGCAAAATAAAGAGAACAATCTAAAATTAATCTCTCTAAGGTACTAACTGCGTTAAAGTAGCCAGCTCCCTGTTACTAAGAGAATTCAAATTGAAACAAAATAATAATTTATCCAGAATAGAATCATAAAGCCTGGAGGAATTTTAGAGATCAATTTAATATACTATTCCAACCTCTAACTTTTATAAGTGTGGAATCTGAGGTCCAAAAATTTTGAGACCTTTCTAAATCCATATAGTTTATTAAAGCCAGCAGTAGGAATATAACCTGGCCTTAGGGCTTTGTCCACTATCTTCTCAAATTCTAGAAGCAATACCTGCTTTGACTTGTATGACTTAAACTATTGTCCAAATTCTAAGACTCACATCTCCATATTTTGAATGTACTCTCTCCCTTTTTGTTTATATTCAGAATTTTATAATGAATTACTTTTACATGGAAATGAAGTGAATCATGATCTCAATTTGCATATTTGCAAATTGAAAAAATAAAAAACAAATCTGCCTAAAAATAGCTTATGACAACCTGTTATTTACTGACAAAGAAGTCTACTTCTTTTTTCTTTTTGGCAGGTGAAATAAATTAAATAGCATCTACCTTCTTGTTGTGTGTAACAGGATTCTCCCCTTGGGCTCAAGAATACAATTTTGCCAATGGTAGGAAAAGGAAATAACATTTGCAGAACGTCTGCTTGGTAGGTGCTTCATATATGTAATCACATCTAAATTTCATTTAATCCACACAATATCTCTGTGAAATGGACATTACAGCTACTTAACAGATGAAGAAACTGGATCTCAAAATGGTTTAGTGCTATGCTCAAAGCTCTATAGTTGATAAATAGTAGAACAAGACTTGGAATTAGGTCTTAGGGTACCAACTGTTCTGATTTGCCTAGGGCTGAGGAATTTCCCAAGACATGAGACTTCCAGTGTTAAAGCTAGGAAATTCCTGGCACACTGAGCTGGTTTCTGACCCTGGTTAGTTTGGAATCCAGGAAAAGGTGAGAAAATGTCTTCCCCAAGCTCACCAAATGCCAACAATAAACCTGGGGGCAATCAGAAAGTTGAGGGGTCAGTGTGGAGTTATGATGCAACATGCTAACACATAGGGATTTTTGGATCTACTCTCTGTGATTTTGATTGGATGGGTCTGATATGATACTCTAGAACATACACTGTTGATCACATTTTTAGAAATAGCATTTTAGAAAGAGAAATCAGACTTCCCAAGAAATTCATGGTCTTTAAGGTCCTATAATATGTGAGAGAGCCTGAACACCTGTATGTGCTAGAATCATTAGTAATATCCGATTTTTAAGTCATCATCTTCCAGGAGGCCTCTCTTTAGCTATGTTAGTCAGTAAGTAGATAACTATCTTTTTTTGTAAGAGAAGATGAAAAGTCACCTATAGCTTTTGCATCCAGAGGCAATGCACCAGCTATGCACTATAGCCATTACTCAGGCAGCAGAATGACCTTATCAATCAAGGAGTTCTCAAACTCCTTAATTATATTGGTGCAATATGGTTATACATCACAATGAGATTCAAGTAATACATTCATATAAGCACACATTTCCTGATGTGGTTTCCTTCTCATCTCATCCCACTACCTCCCTTCTCCTCCTCATACATGTTTGTAAAGCTTTCACATATGAGAGAAAACATAAGATCCTTGACTTTCTGAAAATGGCTGATCTCACTTAGCATAATATTCTCTTATCCTCACCAGCATTTGTCATTTAAATATTTTCTCCCAATGTGGCAAATATTTTCTCCCATTATGTAAGCTCCTTCTTCATGCTCTTGATTATTTCCTTTGTTGTACAGATACTTTTCAATATTTGATGTCATCCTACTTATTGATTCTGTTTTATTTCCTGAGCTTTATGGTTCTTATTAGGAAAATCTCTACTCGTACCTGTATGTTGAAGAGTTGGTCCTATGTTTTCTTCTAGTATTTATAAAGTTTCTGGTCTAATTTCTACATCTTTAATCCATATTGTGTTGACTCTTGTTCAGGGTGATAAACAGGGTTTTAGTTTCATTCTTTTACAAATTTCCAGTTTTCCCAACACCAGTGTTGAAAATATTGTCTTTTCTACTGTCTTTTGGCCCTTTGTCAAATACCAACTATCTTTAAGTATGTAAATTTGTCTCTGTATCTTCTGTTCCACTGGTCTATGAATGTTTTTATGCCAGTACCATGCTGTTTTTGTTACTGTAGCTTTGTAGTATAATTTGAAATCAGGTATTGTTATGTTTCCTACATGGTTCTTATTACTCAGAATTGCATTGTTCTTCCATGTTAATTTTTGTGTTTTTTTATAGATCTATGAAAAAAGACATGGATGTTTTGATATAAATTTCACTGAAGAGCATGCACACTCCTGTGTTCTATATTCTGAGAGTTTGGTTGCATTGGTCTAAGACACAGTAACTATGCATTTTGCTTGCATCTTTCTCCTCCATTGCCAGTTCTTCTTGACTGCCTGGCTGGGGGAGGCAGGGTTGCATAATACCAAATTGTATGAAAACAAATTTAGACTGGTAAAAAAGATTTTTAACCTAGATGACAATGGATCCAATCGCAAATATAGTTTTATGTTGGTTTATATTTTAGTAGCAAAATATCCATTCTGAAACTGTCCCAAGACAAAAGCATCTGCATGGGAAACAATTCTCAGTCATTTTACTGAGTTATTCTCATTCATATTAGAGTGCTAATTTTCTAAAATCTTTTACATAGAACAGTTTTATTTTTGACAATTATTTTATTTTATTTTATTAACACAGAACAGTTTTAAATTCCATACAAGGCAAATTGGACAAATTCCATTTCAGAATTGCAGTTTTGTTGACACACAGTAATCTTATTAGCAATAAAAGGATATTACCTATAATTAAATAGTTCTGCAATTATCAAATTTCAGAGCCAGGGAACCCAATGATTATTCAGTTTTACATTTTTTTTACCCACAGCAGGAAATGTTTAAATTACCAACAAACTATTAGCTCTACTAAATTAAAAAATAACAATAAAAACTGCTTCACTCAGAATAAATATTAACTACAGTTCATACAGATAAGCTTAACTTTAGCAATTAGGACTGTGTTGTACATTGCCAAATCATGTGTGCATTTATGTCAAGCAACATAGCATCTGGAGCACCCTGGATTCCGATTGGGTAAAATTCTGTGATGATAATAAAGTCCAGGTTTCCATTTATTTAAACAAATATATTTTGGGACAAAATAATTAAAATTCATCTGGGGAAGTTGTATTTGGAGTCTTCATGACAGCTAATATAATACACACACACAACACACACACACACACTTCACAAACACAATTTCCTTTAAAATGGATTTAGATATGTTCCAGTGCTCAGCATCACCCATAGAACAAATTACATTTAAATTACAATTAACTTCTGTTCAACTGTCAGCAGAAATAGATGTTGCTGTGTACATACTGTCTCTTCCTCATTTTTATTAAACCCCTTTCAATGATGAAGAAATGTAAATTGGAAGGGTGTCACTATGTCATCTTCAGTATTAAACATTGACCCTGGCCTCTAGAGATTATGTGGAGAGTCATTCATATGCACAGCTGTACAGGTTGCCTGAGTTTAATGCTAAATTCCATGGAAAATCATCTCTACTGCTCTGCATCTGAGGAAAGACAAGGTTTAAATATTTAATATGTTCCTTTACTGGACAAGCCCAGTCAGCAGTGAATTAGTGAGCCAGTCAGTACAAAGAGCTCTTTTTGGTAGTGACAGGTCTTGCCTTTAAGCAGGGAATGACCTGAGTTCACACTTGGTTGGAAACAGCTAGGGGAAGAGCAAGCTGGGTCTAGGTCAGTTCACATTGCCCTGTGACACTATCCATAAAATGACTTGAGACTGATTCCAAGAGTCCTACCTTAAATATGTTCTTTAATGCTGGCAACAGTGGTGCCCCTTTTCCCCTTTTATGCATCAAATCTTTGTTCATAGAAATGTCCTGGTCTCAAAAATATATTTTGGACATAAAAGAGCACCATTTCATGTTTGTAGGAAAAAAGGAATAAACAAATAAATAAATAAATAAATCACACACACACACACACACACACACACACACACACACCAAAAAAACCCAGCAGGGCATGGTGGGGCATGCCTGTAATCCTAGTACTTTGGAGGTTAAGATAGGAAGAAAGCATGTTCAAGGCCAGCCTCAGCAACTTATAGTGAGGCCCACCACAACTTAGTGAGCCCGTTTCAAAATTGAAAAAATAAAATAGGGCTTGGGGTGTAGCCCAGAGGTAGAGTACCCCTGGGTTCAATCCCCAGTACCCCCAACACACAAATATTCTCAGGTGGAAGTCTTGGTGTAAGAATATAGCAGTGGGAACGATGACACAATTCAACTCTCTCTAGACCACTTAACTGGCTGACTCTGTCAATTGATTTATCTTCAATATGCCTCAGATTTTTCTTCTGCAACAATTAGGAAAACATATTTTTATTTTTACTTTATTTTTTTAAAAAAGCAACAATGTACAGATTATTGTAACATCTCCACAGTAATTTTGAGGTAAAATGTTCAGTAAGTGAAATACAGTATGTTTTTGCTATATACACATTGTGATTTGTTTTTAAATTAGCACACAGCTTTCTTTCTATTGGGCTGAAATCTGTGTCTTCTTGCCTTTTTATTTATTTGTTTTTATTTTTATTTTGGGGAGTACTAGTGAATGAACCCAGAGGCATTCTACCTCCAAGCTACACTCCCAGCCCTTTCAATTCTTTATTTTGAATCAGCCTCCCAAGTACTGGGATTATGGGTGTGTGCCACTGTGCCTGACTATGCTTCTTGCCTTTATGTCTTAACTCATTGAAGACTCCAGAGACAGCATTAGGTGCACAAGAACTACTGAAGTTTCTCCCTTAGATGTTCAAAGAGAAGATGGTGTTAATGTTGCAGAGAACATTTGAGCTTTGAAGGTACAGTTAGACCAGAACAATTCAATGGAAGCATGATGTGGAGTGTGAAAGTGCAAGACAGGTTTCCAAGTCCCTAGGAAATGTTTTCAAAGTGTAAGTGTTAATGGGGGAAGTCAGAGGACAAATGTGCCCTCCCACCTAATCCTGTTTTGAACATTACTAGTACAATGCTACCCAAGCCTGGCTGGTAACTTGAGCCACTCAGTGGGAGTAGCATCTTGAGCCAGGACGAGAGATGTTTCTAAATCAGAGAATCTCAACCCTGAATACTTTAGAGTCTCCATGGGAGGTTTCTAATACTAATGATTAGGCTTCACCCCTAGTCAGTTAAATCAAAATCTCTGGGAGATAGACCAGGACACTGAAGCTTTTAAAAAGCTCCCAAGGCAATTCTAGTGTACAACAAATAATCTTAAGTGTTCTTTTTAACCTGCATATACATGTCTTGTAGTATCCCAAAACTAAATAAATGCAAATTTCCAAAATAGTAGTTATTATATAGATTAGGATATAAATCAAGATGCATCCCTAAAATGTAAATATATAGAGGATAATAATAGCTATAATATCAGTTTCACCTGTATAGTGAATAAGCTTGTTCACTTTTCTAAACAACCACAGTGGCTGTGGATTATAAATTTTAATTGATTTGGGCAAGATTACACAGCTGATTAGAGCCCAAGCATAGTGAACTCAAGTCCAGTTCTTCACACTTAAATTAGTCCTGTTTCCACACTATCACCATCAGTAGCTTCCCAGATCCTTTGGTGCTAAGTTTAGCTATTAGTTATGGTTCCAAGCCAAGCTTTAGCTTCTGACATACTTCCAGACCAGACAACCTTTACATTTGCTTTTGTGGTCACAGAGGACTGGTGACTAGTTGGAGTTTAGCAAACTTCTCAAGACTGGTAGGACTTTAATCATTCTTATAGTAAGCTTGTTTGGAATAATCCTTAATGCAATACAATAATCAGTTTACTCATTTTTAAAAAATCAAAAGTTAATATAACTCTTATTCAAGAACTACAAATAATTTTTTAAAAATGAAGTAAGGCATAATAAGCATTTAACATCCAAATCATAGTGGAAGAATTGAGTTTGACATTTCCAGGGTTTATGCATTTAGCACTTTAGTTGTTGCCATTAAAAATGTCTCTAACTTCTGTTTTCAGAACATATACTTTTCTTCATTCTTCCCACTAAGTACAACCAAAATCCTTATTTATATATACATATAAAGGACTCTGAAGGGTAAAGAAGAGGAGGAAGACCATCTAGGTCAGGACCTGCAGAGTGATACAGTGGTGAATACCCTTGGTTTTCTTTTTGTGATATATAAAGCTGAAAAAATTAGCAGCCTTGAAAAATGACCATGCACCATGCAAAAGAAGCACAGAAAATCCCAATATCTTCAGCCAAAGGACCAGGAAAGAAGCAGCTTTGCAAGACAATAAACTTTTCCACTCTAGCTAAACATCACAGAATATAAAACAGTGATGCTACTCCCAGCTCACACCAGGAAAATTATGAGAATCTAATCTTCCATCTTCACTAAATGTAATGTGGTCCCCTAAACAGCATCCCCAGGATGAGACCTTGATCCTCCCTAGATGATAACAATCCTCCCCACATCCACTACAGAGTCAGTGGCAACCCTAGAGGGAGCTTGGACTTCCACCCTTTCATGAGAGTAACATTTAATGCGGTTCCAATTTACTTGGATATACATATATATGACACAGATTCTATTTTCTTTCAATTATCTTTCATGTATTATATAAAATAATACTATGTGAATTCAATATTTTTTGCTAAAGGACAACCAAAGAGGTCAAGAACTCAGTGATCCAAGCAAAATTCATAATGGGATTTTTTTAACCTAATAAAATCTGTGATTCCATGAGTCAATGATTTTCATGGATAGTGGGTGGTGCATCTTTTGCTGTGTGTGTTTTCCTTTTATGCAAGGATCTGTGTATAGGCAGATATAAATTGTTCTGCATATCGGATATGAGATCTGTGATAGTCAACCTAGTTTGTCAACTTGACCTGATCATGACACACCTAAGATCATGTGATTTTGGGTGTGTAACAGCAGATTAAAAAGAAAGCCTGCCCTGAATGTAGGCAGCAGGATTCTGATAGGTTCAGGACTTAGATAAAAGAGGGAGAAGCCGTGTAGAGCAATGGGCGACTCTTTCCGAAGAAAACACATTTGCTCTCGCCTGAGATCGTCGGCCTCTGGCTCATAGAACTGGAACTTCGCCATTTCTCTGAAGAGCTTCCTGATCTTCACATCTTGGACTGGGACTGAATTAGTGGTTGCCCTGATCCTAAGACTCCAGCTCTTAGACTGCTCGACCAGCTACTGGTTCCTCTGACTCTCCACGTGCAGTTGGAACTTGGGACTACATTGCTTCAAACTGTAAGCCCATCTGATAAATCCCTTTTTCAAATATTCTGTGAATTCTGTTAATCTAGTGAACCCTGACCAATACAGATTTTGGTACCAGGAGTGGTTCTAGAATAACAGAATTGCAAGAATGTATTCTCTTAGTTGATTTTCTGGCTTCCGTAGCTGGCTCTCCAATTTGATTAGACCTAAAGTGAGTGAAGGCCGTCCTTCAATTAGTAGGGGAGGTGCTGATACTCCATGGTGTGAACTGTTTAAAGCTATATGAAGGGTGGATCCTTTTGATTATCCTTACTCTTCTCTTATGAGGGGCAAAGAGTTTAGTGACTCTATATATCATACTTTTGAACATTTCCAAAATACTAAGGAATATACTGATGTTGGCTGGTTGCTCCTGGCATCAATTGAGAAATTAGCATGGGAGAATGATAAGCTCCAGGACCACATATCAGACCTAAATGTTAGTCAGTGTGCTTTGAAGGAGAATCTTGTCTCTTGTAGTTGTAGAACAGAAATTGCTGAAAATCAACACAGGTCCTCATCCTGAGATTGGGTGACTTACAACATAAGGTTCACTCTCAGCCTAGAAAGGTGTCTGCAGATAAGGTGAGGGCACTGCTAGGAAAACCATGGGATCCTCCGGTCAAAGTAGGTGCTTATGGAGGTCAGGTGATCCAAGGTGTTTTAGCCAAGGTCCGACTCACAGTGGGTCCAGTGGGTCCCCGTACTCATCCTGTGGTTATCTCCCAAGTCCCTGAATGTATAATTGGTATAGACATACTCAGTACTTGGCAGAACCCCCACATTGGTTCTCTAGTCTGTGGGGTCAGGGCTATTATGGTAGGAAGGGCTAAATGGAAGCCATTAGAGCTACCTCTCCCTGGGAAAATAGTGAATCAAAAACAATATCGCATACCTGGTGGGATTGAAGAGATTAGTGCCACCATC
>PVJS01060079.1:0-11334 GCA_004027185.1 Glis glis
AGAGAAAGAGAGAGAGAGAGAGAGAGAGAGAGAGAGAGAGAGAGAGAAGAGAGAGAGAGAGAGAGGGACAGAGAGAGAGAGAGACAGAGAGAGATAGACCGATCGATCTATCCATCGATCGATCGTGCGCGCGCATGCGCGCTGAGGCTGGCCGCGAACCCGGATCCTCCGGCCTCCGCCTCCCAAAGTACTGGGATTACAAGCGTGCGCCACGACGCCCGGCCTATTTTTTTTATTTTGAAACAGGGCCTTGCTAAGTTGCAGAGGCTGGCCACAAACCTGTGATCCTCTTCTCAGTCTCCCATGTACTAGAATCATAGACATGCACCATCACACCTGGCTTTAGATTATTTTTAAACTATAAAATATACAAGTTTATTTATGGTATAATTAAAATTCCAAAAATACACATAAATAGTATAAAGGTCAAAGGTGGTACACACTTGTAATCCCAGTTCTTGGGAGGCTGAGACAGGAGGATCGCAGATTCGCGGCCAGCCTCAGCTTATTAGTGAGACCCTCGGCAACTTAGTGAGATCCTGTTTCAAAATAAATAAAAAATAGGGCTGGAGGTATAGCCCGGAGGTAGAATGTCCCTGGCTTCAATCCCCAGTACTGAAAATAAATAAATAGTTTAAAGGTCAAAAAGGAAGATGAAAAGAAAAAAAAAAGGTATTTATTAGGAAATGTTTTAAAGGTTTTGTCTCTTTCTTTCCTCGATTTTTGAAATACCTTTATAATTTTTGTAAAATAGTCTGCTGAGAGAACACAGATGAATATTATTAGGTGCATAATTAAGCTAATAAGTGGCCGCAGAGGTTTGCAGATGAGGAAATCAGTCTCATTCTCCCGAGATAACTGAATGCCTCCTAAAAACTGAAACTGAAAGACGGGGAACATTGAAACAGAATACAGGTTTTTGCAGCCACATAGCACGTCAAGGGCATTAAACTCAATCATCAGAGTAGGAAAGGTCAACTCTATTACCCACGTGTATAGTGAGAAATAGAAGCACAAAATAACTCTCCAGAGAGGATACATCCCTTTGCAGCAGAGAGAATCTAAGGAACTGTTCTGGTTCAGATATGAAGTCTTCCCCCAAATACACATGTGTTCAAGCCTTGGTCCCCAGTGTGGCAATATTCAGAGGTGGAAATCTGGGAATGTGATTGGATCATGAAGGCTCTGACCTCATCAGTGGATTAATAATTCATTGATGGGTTCAAAACTTGATGACACTATTGAGAGGTGATGGAAACTGTAGGAGGCGGGGTCTCATTAAGAGAACTAAGTCACTAGGGGCATGCCCTAGAAAGGTAGATCTTGTCCCTAACCCCACTCTTCCCCTGGCTTCCCCACTGCTATGAGTTGAGCAGCTTTCCTCCACCATACCCTTCCACCATGATGTTCTGCCTCACCTCAAAACAATGGGGCCAGCTACCCATGGACTGAAACCTCTGGAACCAGGAGCCAAATAAACTTTCCCTCCTCTAAGACATTTTTCTCAGGTATTTTGTTCACAGTGACAAAAAGCTGACGAATACAAAAACTAACATAAAATAATACCTGTGCCATCTATGAGTCCTCTCAGCTGAAGAAGCTCTCTCTGATAGTATCTCTAAGCAGGCACCTCAAATGCTGGTCACCAGGTAACTATAGTGACATAAAGTGAACGCCATCCTTCCTTTTCAAATGATGCATATTTTAAGTTGTTTTTCTTTCCTTTTTTTTTCAGTACTGGGGATTGAACCCAGGGGCATTCTACCTCTGAGCTACACCCTCAGCCCTATTTTTTATTCTTTATTTTGAAACAGGATCTCACTAAGTTGCAGAGGGCCTCACTAAGTAGCAGAGGCTGTCTGCGAACCTGCGATCCTCCTGTCTCAGCCTCCCAAGTACTGGGATTACAAGTGTGCGCCACCACACCCGGCTTTAAGTTGGTTTTCTAATAGTGATGAGAGACTTATACAATCACCTGATGTCCCTATGACCCATCTACAACTCACATCCACACAGTGACCTGCTGGTCAGTATGGAGAATTCCTCCTGAGGTCAGGGAACGGAATAAAGCAATGCCATACCATCTTCCCCAGACATCCTCAAATTATATAGTCTCTAGTCAACATTTCCCAAATTAAGTATTCCTTGCCTGTCCCTCCTTTGATGGAAATTGTTCTTTGGGATGCCTGAGTACCACTTGTGTGACAGGTTCATTCTGGCATAACTTGTATGAAAGTTGAGAGGATCATTTCACCACTGCCTGGAGGAGTACTGAACGTAAAGGTCACCCCATTCTATGGTTCCTCCACTGGGTACAAGATACTTGGGGGATGGAGACTGGATTGTGTATATAGAAATGGAAAGGAAATGACTTAAGGCAGGGTCAAGGAAGATGGGTAAAACTCCAATACTGGTAGTACCAAGAGCCTCTAAGTTCTTTTGGAAAGTAAAAGGTAAGATGAAATTAATAAAAAGTCTATAAATTAGATAAATTAAAAGAAAGTGTATGAGGGGAGAGCCTGTAATAGTCCATCAGCAAAATTTCAACTATATTTTATGCAGGTTTTAGAATACCTATCCTGTGTTTTCCCCCACTCATGAAATCTGGCCCTGCCCACAAAACTCAGTGGTCAGTAGCCTCATCCCCCATTCTTCTTGGCTGGTGGGGCCAAGGGGGCAGAGCAGATTGAAGGGGCCCTACACTCTAGTGGGTGAGATGTCCATTGCATCCACTTTCTCTGGAATTGGACTTTCTATCTCATGGGCTGCCCTTCTTCAGTCTTCTTTGGGGGGATCCCCTGATGTTCCCCAATTCTAGAGGTTAGAGTATCCCCAAGGGTAGTCCCAGGCCTCTTCTCTGCCCTATAAATACTCTCTTTCTAGGTCATCTCAGCTAGACCTTGGCTAGAATTAGCTGATGTCCAATCCTGACCCCCTCCCCTGCTCTAGATTCAAATACCCACATAGCTGCTCAACATCACCATTTGGCTGTCTCATGGGCATCTCAAAACTTAACGTATCCAAAACATAAATTTAATTCTCCTGTCCTCATCCTGTTTCCTTCCCAGTCTTCTCCCATGTCAGTAAAGGAAAACTCCATGCAGCCAGTTCCTCTGGCAAAAATTTAGTCATTGATCTCAATTTATCTTTCTCAACATCCCACATCCACCTCACCTGCAAACTCTGCAGTATCCCTAAATGGCCACCTCTCCCCAGCCTTTACCTGAGCCACTGTCATTTCTCATGAGGATTATTGCATTTATCCCCTATGTGGTCTCCTTGCATCACTCTTGTTCTCTACATTCTCTTCCTCACACAACCACCACAGATATCTTTATAACATGTGGCCAGATCCTAGAACTCCCCAACTTAAGATCTTTCCAATCACTGACTCTCCATATCACCTAGAAAACAAAGTCCAAACTCCTGGCCACACTACAAATCCCTTTGTGAATTCTCCCTATCCCTTCTCTCTTAGACCTCAAATCCTACCACCTGTGCATCATGCTGCAGTCACCATGGCTTCTGGCTGTTGCTTCAATGCACCACTGTCACTCCTGACTCAGAGACTTGACACAGGATGACCTCTTTTCCTGGAGTCATCTTCTCCAGGTCTCTGCATTGCTGGCTGTGCTCATCATTCAAGTCTATGCAAATCTCCTTTGATCACTTCCTTTAAAGTGGCACACCATCCCCCATCTCTATTACTCTCTATCCCCTTTCCTTACTGATTCTTCATTCATCAATACTTGAAAACACATGTTCATTGATTTGTTTGCTTATCTGATTATTGTCTGAACCTCCTGCTAGGGAGCAGAGCTTGAAACCATGTCCAAGCACAGTAGGTACTCTTTAATACTTGGTAGATGAAGGCAGATGAGTCATCGCCTATGGACAGTCAGTGGTGAGGTCTAGACCACAAGGGTCATAGACCTAAAAGGATGGTGGCCATGTTGAACCTAATGAAGGAAACAAGCTGGCTGAGAAGAGAAGACAGAGAGAAGTAAAAGACAAGTCCTGCCAATGGAGAGCCTGGCTTCATTTTTAGTCATTTCCTGCCCATGTTCCCATAGGGCCTGGCTGCCTTTCAGAACCTATTTTCTGGAGTTTTTGTATTGTAGCTTTTCCATGAAATCTCCTCTGCCTGAGCTAGCTGCAGTGAGCTTCTGTTTCAAGCAACGAACAGCACTGAGTACCAGCTTAGATCACACACTGCAAAGCTACCTGCTATTTCTTTTCTAACCCCAAAATAGCATCCTGGGGAAGTGAGCTGGACAAAAGAAGACACTGCACAACCACAGAATTTCCCTCATTTTATAGGGAGAGAGCTGAGACCCAGAAGTGTATGCATCTTTCTTATAACACCCAGCTAGTTCCTAGCAATGTCAGAATTTGAACATAGAATGGATTAACCCTTTGTCTCAGTAAAAATTCTCACTGATATACTCCAAAAAGCCTGACCACACAACTTAGAAAAAGCAAGATTTATTTACTTACTGGTTTTGGAGATTTCGGGTTTAATCCATGTGAGGCCAGGCTCTGCGGATCTCAGGGCATGGTGGTGGAAAGCAGAGAGAGGGAGAGAGCAAGGGCACTGTGCTCCCATCGTGGAAGCCAGAAGGAAGAGAGCAAACAAGCAAGGGGATTAAAGCAAAAGCACAGTCCCCAAGGCCACAGCCCCATGGACTCACCTTCTCCAACTACACCCCACCTACCTAGGTTAATCCATTACAGCAAATCCATTAAAATGGATTTATCTATTGATGAGATTACAACCCTCATGACTTCATTACATCAGCTCTGAGCATTAATACATGAGTTCTTCAGGGAACATTCTATTTCTAACCATAACACCCTTCCTCTCATGAAACATGATGATACCTTGCACATGGAAGCCACTCTTTTGGAAGTCAATCACAACATGATAGCCTTCACCCTCCAAAAAAGGAGGAATATAAACAACTCTGCTTCCCAGAACCCAATTATCATTAAATAAAGCTTTAAAGTTACAATGTGCATTTCTTTAAAAGATGGTGGGCATACCAGCAAGGAGGCTTATCTATAGCAACAACCACTGCTGTTTTAACAGTCCTTCTCTCACACACCTCCTACAGTTGATCACTTGACAGCTTTAAATGCATATTAACTGTGATGCATAATTAATAAATTGGATTACTTTCCCTTTTCACATCCGAACATCTAAAGCAATCTGCCAACATTTAGGGAAATCCCATCATGCCATGAGGCGTTAAATCATATTTAAGGAAATGAGAAATTAAGATACAAGGATAATGGCAAACTTGCACAAATATTATAAAGCACATCCAGCGAAGTGCCACAGCAACGAGGCAGAACCACTGATTCTTCTGCCTCCGATTATTCATACCTTGTCAAATAATAGGAAAGACCTGATTGCAAATACATAGCCATTTCACTGCACTTCTCCAGCCTTTTTAAATAAAAATAGATCCCTGCTGCCACCCACCTTCTTTTGAAAAAAAAATCCACCCAGGAAACATAATTCATCTCTCTTCCAATGACTTCACATGAAAGGTTAATGGCACGGTGCGCTGTCGGCAGCCAGCAGGGTTTGCTATTTTGACTTCTCACTTAAGAGTCCCATTATTCTATACAACTCCAAGCAAATAACTTTATTTGAACCACCCCCAACTGACCTTTATAGCCTAATACTAGGTTCATCTTGACAGCTTCCTATAAGCACTCATTTCAAGACTGGCCTACAGAATTATCCAAAAACAATATACCTGTTACAGCACATTCTTGCAGATGGCATGATGTCGGGGAAGGCAAGCCGATTGTTGCACTGCAGATCCTTGGGGTTGGCTCCCGTGCATGCCATTGTTTTGTTCCTGTTGGAACTGGTCATGGAATTTCAGGGTACCTCAACCCCAGTGGATTAAAGGTGTGTGTGTGTGTGTGTGTGTGTGTGTGTCTGTGTCTGTGTGTGTGTGTGTGTGTGTGTAGTACTAGGGATTGAACCCAGGGGCATTCTACCTCTGAGCTACACCCCCCAGTCCTTTTTTTAATTTTTTGTTTTTGAAACAAAGTCTGGCCAGGTTGCTGCGGCTGTCCTTCAACCCGTAACCCTCCTGTCTCAGCCTCCTGAGTACTGGGATTACAGGTGTATGCCACCATGCCAGGCTGGATTAAACTACTCTTTTCAGGGGTGAGGTAGGGAGAAGGCATTTAGCAGATATTCCCACCCATCAAAGGAAAAGCCTTGGAAGTTTCATTCTACTCAGAAGGAAGTCTCAAACAAAACTGTGAGCTTTGGGGACACTAAATTCTGTGAACACTCCACATGGTAGCCATTAAAAGGATTGGGCTTTCCAAAAGTCACAATACTATAGTGATAGCTAGGCATGGTGGTGCATGCCTGTAATCTCAGTACTTGGGAAGCTCAGACAGGAGGATAGCAGGTTCAAGATCAGCTTCAGAAACCTAGTGAGACCCTGTTTCAAAATAAAAAATAAAAAGGGCTGGGGTGTAGCTTGGAGGCAGAATACCCCTGAGTTCAATCTCTAATACAAAAAAAAAAGAATACTACAGTGATACATGCATATCCATGTTTATAGCAGCACACTTCACAATAGCCAAATTATGGAACCAACCTAGATATCCATCAACAGATGAATGGACAAAGAAAATGTGGTATCTACACAATGGAGTTTTATTCAGTCATAAAGAACAAAATTATATCATTTTGAGGAAAATGTATGGAACTAGAGAATATTATGCTAAGTGAGATCAGCCAGTCTCGAAAGTCAAGGGTCACATGTTTTCTCTCATATGTGGAAGCTAGATCAAAAACAAATAGGAAGCAAAAGGGACTTCAGACAAATGAGGAGAGAAAATAGTAGAATAGTGAAAGAGGATTGGGTGAAGGAATCGAGGGGAAAAGGAGGCTTGATGAAGGAAACAGTTCAAACAATGCTCTGTCCATGTATGAAGGTATCACTACCATCTCACTAGAATGTACAGAGAGGGTGGGGGAGTGGGGTGGGATCTGGAGGGAAACACACCAAGTGGTGTGTGCTTGTATGTTTGCATCATATTGAACCTCCCTATTATATATAATTACAATGTACCAATAAAAGTATATTTTTGAAAAGGACGGGGCACCACAAAAACTGACATTGCAAGGAACATTGGGACCGATGTCTGTCATATCTAATAGACTATGAGGAGCTCCAGCTGGCCTAGGTCTCCGGCTTGCTCTTTAAGCCTCCAGGTGAAGCTTCTAGGAGTGTGTGAGGGCCTGAGGGTTTCAAATGTGGAGAAGTTTTTGATGAAAGAAAAGGTTTGGAGAAATTTTTTATTGTTGTTTGGGGATTTTCGCCTAAAATGTGGTGTTCAGACCACCTGCATCATCATCATCATCATCATCATCATCATCATCATCATTATCTGCAGTATTTGTTAAATATGCAGATTTGTGGGTCTCCTTATCTTCTGAACCTAAATCTCTGGGAGGTGGGGCCTTAGTATTTTGTACAAACTCTCCAAGATGGAGAAGCACTCCCTTAAGAATAGAAAAGGCCCTTTTATAACCTATTCTTTTGGTTGCTCATCTCTTATTGGCAAAAAGAAAAAAGATAGAACAAAATACTTATGCATTTAATAATGTTAGTAAATGTACTATTTACTACCATGTCAATAAATCACAGGAACACAATCTGACCAGCCTATAACTGAGTCTGCTTAGGACTCAAATGCATTAGCACATTATTTTTGAGGTTAAACCTCCTGAATGAGTCATTTGGTTTTCACTGTCTCAACAAAGCTCTTTTCATACAGAAAATCACTCCCTAATATTATTGGTATTACTCTGAGAGAAACAAGATTATGCCATGGCACAGTCCCTGAGCTTAAAAATATTATCCATTTCACATCCTCAAGGAGCTTTCAGATAACCAGAAAGTAGCACCCCATTTGTTTTGCGTACACGTTGTCTCTCCCCTTCCCAGTCAGTAAATCCATGTGTGTTTGTGTGTGTGTGTGTGTGTGTGTGTGTGTGTGTGTGTGTGTTACTGGGGATTGAACCCAGGGGCATTCTACCTCTGAGCTCTACCCCCAGCCCAATTTTATTTTTTATGTTGAAATAGAGTCTTGCTAAGTTGCTGAGGCTGGCCTTGAACCTTCAATCCTCCTATCTCAGCCTCCCAAGTACTGGGATTACAAGTGTGCCCCAACCACACCCAGCTCAGCACTTCCTTTCAATGCATCCCCCCATTGGTTCAACCAGCCAGCCAGCCAAATGTCTTATCTACCTTAACTAGCCCTCAGGCTACTATTGAAAGATGATTGCCTTTTTATCATAAGAAGAGAAAAAGATGGAGCATCATTTAATAAATATAAGAACTCTGCTGGGCCAGGCATTGTGGCTTACACACCTGTAATCCTAGAATTTGGGAGGCTGAGACAGGAAGATCTTTGGTTCAAGAGCAGCCTCAGCAATATAGTGAGACTCTCAGCAACCTAGCAAGGCCCTGTTTCAAAACAAACAAAAAGGGCAGAGAGTGTAGCTTGGAGGTAGAATGCCCTTGGATTCAATAACCAGTACTCAGAAAAAAAAAAAAAACTCTGGCAGCCATTACCAAGGTACTGGAGAAACACTGGACTGGGCAGGGCTGGGGCTTCTACCAACACCAACTTGATGGAACCTTCTAGTGGCTGCACCAGTGGAGGCAACAGTTTGATCTCCTGTGAGAAAATGAGCTAGCAGTGGCAGGCAGCCCCATCAGTGTGATCCTAGCCTACTGTTTTGCCTGGTAACATCACAGGATGGAAGGAGAGTTAAGTATTGTATTTAAATTGCCTTTCCAAATCCGGCTTCATAACCTCAACACCCCACCCCAGCCCTCCAAGAAGATCCTTGCTAGTGCTGCCACAGACAAGTCAGCTGCTTATTTTCTACTTCTACGTGTGCAAAAAGAAATAAAAAGGCCTCAGTATTTGTCCTGAGAATGTTTGTCTCTTGGTGCTTAGTATTTTCAGATAATAGCCTTTTCTATGGGCAGTTGGTTGAGAAGTAAAGCTGTCTTTGGAGACACAATTGATATATGAGCACTCTGTCCTTGCCAGAAATTGATACCAATTAAAAACAGCCTTTTCGATTTGCAGCTTCTCCCAAAATCTCTAACTAAAATAGATGTACAACAGCCACAATCCCCACCCCTCCTGCCTCCCATTCCAAATGGTCAAATGCACAACCTTCACAACTGCTGCACAAAGAATACTTATCCCTATATAGCGTTTAATACTTGCAACTCATATTTTCTCAGTCACTGCTGGAATCATTCTTCTTTATGTTAGAACATCAGAAAAGAAATCACCAGATTTTAAAAAAAAATAAAAGATAGGAGAGTTTTTCCAGACATTATATGGTTAAATAGACGTCTGTTCACTTCCCAAGCTGCTGGCAGGAAGAGACTGAGCTCTCTTCAGTGGTGATGGGGCTGCAGAATTTACGTTAGATTAGCCTGCCTCTCCAGCCCTGGCCGAGGCCATTCCAACCTTGGCTCTGATTCAAATCATTCACCAGCCCTTGGGTGAATAATGCAATAGGAAGCCAGAACAGAAACAAAAATTACTACTGAGATGTGACTGTCTGCTCTCCCTGCTTCCAAAAGGGCAAAAGAAAAGTCAATTTATTTTGCTCCTTGTATTGATTAACAGTGATTTTCCTTTCAGTAGATAAAGAACGAACAAACAAACAAAAACCTGCAGAACGCAATACTCATAAAAGATAGATAAAACCTCAGTGTCTTCCCCGCTCGTGAATTCATGAAGCTGGACACAGCCCGAAAATGGCAACTGGCCCACAACTTTGACTCTGAATTTGTCTAATCAAGTCTACAAACCCAAGCCAAGAAGACACTTTTCTTGGATTAAAATAATCCATAAATAGCAGACCAGTATTTAGAAAAAAAGCTCAGCATGATTTGGGCTTATCTTTGGCAATAAGAAAACCATTCTGCAACCCCTACACACCCTTCCATAATCAGTCAAAGCGGGTGCTTGTGGCCATGAATATAAAAGGAAGGTGAGAG
Source organism: Glis glis (assembly GCA_004027185.1). Lineage (NCBI taxonomy): Eukaryota > Metazoa > Chordata > Mammalia > Rodentia > Gliridae > Glis > Glis glis. Next base: position 10,074 of record PVJS01060079.1, read on the forward strand.
ACAGGCTTCTGGGGATGGGAATAGCGGGCCTTTCTTATGTAGAAGCTTAGATTACAACTGGGCCATCTAACACTAGGGTAACAGGCTCCTTTATTATTCTTCTCTTTAACTGTTTTTATAATCAAACTAACACACATGTGCATACTGTGCTGGTATTAGAAAATTGCTCTGATATTAATTTCTAGTAAAATGTAAAAGACAAGGAGAAGCAGTAGCTTTGCTTGTTACATTCCAAGAGCTCCCCCTCCCTTCTCTTCTGCCCCTTTGTTCTAAATGATTAACCCATAGTAAGAATGTAAAGACAATTGAAGCTTCTAGCCTTAGAAGCACATAGAGACTTAACACCATAGAGGCAGTTAAGGCTTTAGCCCTAAGATCACAGTACACAGCCACACTGGCTGTAATCGGTGCCTCTTTCCCTCCTATTCTTTGTGACTCGGCCTCAGTATGAGAAAGGCAAACTCCATTACATCAAAGTGCCCATAGTTGATAGACAACCAATACAGCCCAATACAATAGGGATAAAAACAAGGTAGATTAGTGACCTCTGCACTTAGTAAGTGCACTTAGTAGACTAGAAGGCAACACCTGCCTAAGGAATAAGTTGTGCCTAAGAAATAAGTTACTAGCTCGTTACCTTGGTAATGCTGATAAAACCATACCAATGTGAGAATTGCATTTAAGGGGCCGGGGTTTGAGGGAAGGGCAGAATTCCACTTTCAGGCTCTCCGGTGTGTCTTCCAGGCATGCTGCTTTTTCTCTTCTCTTTTTCTATTTCCTACTAACTTTGTAATAAAATTTTGTTAAAGCTGCAACCGAGCTGCCTGTGAGTTTTAATTCTTCTCTTCAGACAATCTGATCTGAATTGAAGAAAGACCCCATAGCGCCGCTCCCACCGTAACACATACCTATTGTTTTTAAAAGTCAAACAGCACTATAAAGCTGAAAAGAAAAATACCAACCCATTATCCCACCACCCCTTACCCATCCTAATCCCATTCCCCACAGGCAACCACTCTCCACTCTTTCTATTTCATATGACCATATCCTCCATATTTTTATATTAAATCCTTCTTCATTCTTAGCCAGGTGTGGCGGCACACACCTGTAATCCCTGTACTTGGGAGGCTGAGATAGGAGGATCGCAGGTTTGAGGTTAGGCTTAGCAACTTGACAAAGACCTCCACAACTTAGTGAGACCCTGTTTCAAAATAAAAAATAAAATAGGGCTAGGGATGTAGCTCAGAGGTAGAATGCCCCT
>PVJS01060080.1:0-11334 GCA_004027185.1 Glis glis
AGAGAGAGAGAGAGAGAGAGAGAGAGACAGGGAGAGAGACACAGAGAGAGAGAGAGAGACACAGAGAGAGAGAGAGAGAGAGAGAGAGAGAGCTGAGGCTGGCCGCAAACCCCGATCCTCCGGTCTCCGCCTCCCAAAGTACTGGGATTACAAGCGTGCGCCAACATGCCCAGCCCGATTTTTGTCATTTTAAATGGCAAAATAAAATCCCTCATATTTTATGCTATTATTTGCTCAGTGATCTGCCTAGTGTTGGACGCCATGGTTCCTTCCAATTATTTGCTATCATGCTATCTTATATAGAGTTCTTATGTTCATTTCTGCTCAAATTATATTTTTGTTGGTATGAATTCCATGGGGTGTATTCTCCAAAATGAGGTGGTTAGATAAAGGAGTAATGGCAGTTTTATAGACCTCTTTGCATATTTCAGTATTACTTTCCAGAGATGCTGAACCAATATACAACCCAGCTAGGGATGTGGGCATGCTGGTTTTCCCACTACTTGACCAACATGGAATTTTATCATTCCAGCCTATTTCTGCTAGTTTAATATGTGTGGAGGGCCTCACAAGAGAAATTTCATTTTCAAGTTCTTTAAGTGATACAAAGCAATTGTTTTTTCTTGTGGGATGACTCACTATTTTCATTTTAAGGACAAACATTTCACCTCCATACTTGATGGTTTTGAAGTGACAGGTTTACGCCCCTTTTGTATAGTTGATTCTGTAGGGATAGGGAATAGGATCATTGTTTGGTGTTGGGTCAGGCCTGAAGTGTCAGCAAAGATCAGTTGTGTAGTTGTATCCATTTTCTGAATTAGGAAACTCTTGAGTGGTGGACTGGAACAGAAATGTCAGTTGACCTTGTTTAAGAAAACTAGAGTGTGGGAACATTCTGATTTCATGATGAAAAAAAAAAAAGAAAATACTGGAGCTTTGACGTGGAACAATAGATTTTTGCTTCAAAATGAAAGCAAGTATCATTCCTCCGGCCTCATTGACCCTCTCATGGTGTCCCTTCCTTCCTGAACACTTTCCGATATTCCCTCTCCAGATAGACCACTCTGGCGTCTGCGAGGAAGGGCTTTGGGGTGGCTGTGAAAGCAAAACATGTTCTTTGGAAGGTCTTGGGTAAGAACCTGGGGGCAGAAGTCTCTGGAGAAGTCAGTCTCCTGCACGAAAGGTCATGGTGAAGGTCAGAAAAGGTTAGACACGGGCCCCTGCTGGCTTGTCTCAGCCTCTATGACATGCAGTCCTCTTCTCAAGTAAACATATCAATGACTGCCTGTTGGTTTAAGCTCGCGTGGTACCAAACACTTGTTTATGTGAGATGGACAGTGGTCTAATATGGTTTTTTAAAAATTGGTAACTGTCCAACTTGTACTTGAAATCCGTCTATTAAGCTCTTAATGACAAAATCTGAAGTTTTTCCTCCAATTCCAGTTCTTATGCTAGATTTGTTCATTTTTTTTTTTTTGCATTTACTTTTGTCTCTGTAGAGTACTTACACATATACACAACTTATATCTATATCCATCTATCTACTTTATTTGGGTATATTTTATATGCCACACAATTTACTCATTTAGTGTGTATAGTTCAGTGGTTTTTATATGCCACACAATTTACTCTTTTAGTGTGTACAGTTCAGTGGTTTCACAGAGTTGTTTATCCATTGCCACAATCAATTTTAGGATATTTTCATCACTCCAAAAAGAAGCCCTGTACCCATTAGCAGTCACCTCGTGTTTCTCTACAATGCTCCAACCCTAGGCCAACCACTAATCTACTTTGTGTCTCTACAGATTTTTCTATTCTGGGCATTTCATAGAAGGAAACATGCAATAGTGGTCTTTTTTTAAATGTTCCTGCAGTACTGGGACTTGAACCCAGAGGCGTTCTACCTCCGAGCTACATCCTCAGACCTATTTTATTTTTTTATTTTGAAACAGGGTCTCAACACTAAGTTGCTGAGGGTCTTGCAAAATTGTGGAGGCTAGCCTCAAAACTGCAATCCTCCTATCTAACCTCCCAAGTACTGGGATTATAGGTGTGCACCACCATGCCCAGCTTCTTCCTTTTCATTTTTTTTTTTTTTTTGTGTGTGTGTGTGTGTGTGTGTGTGTGTGTATGTGTGTGTGATACTGGGGATTGAACCCAGGGACATTCTACCTCTGAGCTACACCCCCAGCCCTTTTTATATTTTGTTTTGAAACAAGGTGTTGCTAGGTTATTGAGAGTCTCACTAAATTGCTAAGGCTGGCTTCGAAACTGCTATCTTCCTGTCTCAGCTGGGATTACAGGCATGCACCACCATGCCCGGCTTCATTGTAGTTCAAATGTACTTTTGTGAGTTAGTTTGAGAATCCAACCATAACACAATGATGTAATGAGAAAAAGTATTCGAACTTCCAAACAAATGGATGCCCAGAAGTCACCTGCTTGTAACCAGGTTGTCCCTGGCCAGCAGTCTCATGCTGGCAGGTGTGAGTAGACAGAGGAGACCAATTTTCTCTTGTATGTGTGGTTCTTGGCTGCCAGGGGCGTTGGCTGAAGACCCAGCAATGTCATTCTGAGTGATGCAAGGATCACTCTACTCAGAGCACTTTGGAAAAAATATAGGCTTCCAGGTCCCATCACGTAACAATGGTTCTCTGTTATAGCAGGGAGGCAACACGAAGGGCTCAGCTGTCGAGTGAGAATGGCAGCTCAGGGTTTAAAGGACTCTCGTCAGAGCTCAGACATCCTCATGCAGAGCGAAGTCCTCTGAGTGAAAGAGCCCAAGGCCCTGGCTCTTTCGACTCTTCCTCCTGCACTCCTCCTTCAGTACTGGGCAGGAGCCAGGGTTGCAGGCATCCTGCCCCCTGAGAGCTTCTCAAGGGTGTATCCCATCAGACAAAACAGCCGTGCGCACTAACAGGCCACCAAGGGCATTTGAGACCGTTCTATCTGTGACCCAGCAAAGACATGACTTTTATAACATGGTATCAAAAACTGCATCTATAATCATGATGATTTTTTAAAAAATAATCATTTAGATTTTCCTATTTTAATTCAAGGTATTCTTCAGCGGAAATAAGGAAACAGTTTACTCTCCCACCAAACTTGGGCCAGTGCCATCGACAGAGCATAAGTACAGCTGGCTTCCCCTCTCTTCAACTAGTAAGTACGGTTACAGGTGTGCTCAGCGAACGTCACACACAAGGGTCCCGCATATATCTTTGCTCCCTGCCAGCTAACATTCTCTACCCACTGTTGGCTCATAACTTGGCGTGTGTGTGCTCCCTAACCACCATGTGTGTGTGTGTGTGTGTGTGTACTGGGGATTGAACCCAGGGGTATTCTACCTCCGAGCTACAGCCCCAGTACTTTTTACTTTTTGTTTTGAAACAGGGTCTTGCTAGGTTACTGACAGTCTCTCTGAGTTGCTGAGACTGGTCTCAAACCTGTGATCTTCCTGTCTCAGCCTCCCAAGTACTGGGATTACACCTGGCTCTTGGCTTGCTTGACATCAGACAATATCCCTGTCTTCCTCAGCCAACCAGGGCTTAGAGTATAAATAGTACCTCCCAGGACCTTAGTTGTGATGACTCCCAACTTAAAAGGCTTCCAGGCTACTCGGTTTCACCCAAATTATAGTTCATATTTGAGGAGAAGGGCTAGCCTGGAAACGTACTGCCACTTGTAGCATGCTTCTATTGGAAAATTTTTATTCCAAAATCTGAAAAGCCCAAGTTATAAATCTTTGTTTTGCAAAATCATTTTCTCAGAAGTATAACTTACATGTAATAAAAGTTACCCATTTTAGCTATATAATTTGACAAATTTGGGCAATTTATAGCCATTTCCCCTCTACTCAGCCAAGATATAAATACTTCCCCTCATGTCCTTTTTTTTTTTTTTTTTCGGTACCAGGGATTGAACCCAGGGGCGTTCTACCTCCGCGCTACACCTCCAGCCCTATTTTTTATGCTTTATTTTGAAACCGGGTCTCACGAAGTTGCAGAGGACCTTATTAAGGAGAGAGAGAGAGAGACAAAGAGAGAGAGAGAGAGAGAGAGAGAGAGAGAGAGACAAGGAGAGAGCTGAGGCTGGCTGCGAACCCGGATCCTCCGGTCTCCGCCTCCCAAAGTACTGGGATTACAAGTGTGCGCCACCACGCCCGGCTCCCTCATGTCCTTTTGATCTCCTCTGTCAACCTCATTCCCAGACCCTGATCCAAGTCATCACTGATCTGCTTCTATGGTTATTATTTTTTCTACTTGGGACTGGAATCATATATTATATACAAACCTTTTTAAAACACCCCCCTTTTTTTGTACTGGGCATTGAACCCAGGGGCTTCCTCCTTCCAGTCTACACCCCTAGCCCTTTGTTTTTATTTTTTATTTTGGAACAGGGTCTTGCTAAGTTTCTGAGCATCTCACTAAGTTGCTGAGGCTGGCCTCAAACCTGTGATCCTCCTGTCTCAGCCTCCCAAGTACTGGGATTATAGGCATGCATCACCACGCCTGGCTGATCACCTACATTTTAATGTTAACACCAATTATTGCGTGTGTATATATGTGTCATATTATTTGAGGACTAAAAGCCAGACATGTACCATGTAAACCTGACTTAAATGAGCTGGTTGGTGAAACCAGGACTGGGCGCTCACTTCCTTTGTGAAAGCGCTCCAGCCCCCTCTACATTCACTTCCTCACACGCAGCACAGCACAGCACAGCGGCACTCTCTGGCTGTTGTAGTGGTTCTCTTGAGGAGGCTAGGTTATTTTTCGTTTCTACTTATTGCTTCAAAACCACTTCTGCTCTTAGAAATTTTGTAACCTTTCCCTGCATTTCCTGTAGCCGCCATTTTGTCTCCTGTAACAATTTACACGCCGTGTAACTGTATCCTTTAAAGGTATGTTTTACTGGAGTGATTTGTGGTTATTTCAGAAGGATAATTTGAGTGTCATGACATTAATGAAATAGTAGTACTAAAAAATATATATATAGCACCTTTTACTGCAAGAGGTAACTCGCGATGACATTTCTTCCAAAACAAATCTATTTATGACTCGGTGGTTTGCTAGACTGCCCTTTTTTATTTGCAGTTTTCGTGTCTGTTAAAAAATTGCAGATTATAATAAAAGCACATCAAGTGCTTAATGTCCAAGTGCATACTAAGTGAACTTTATAGCAAGATAAGTTAATATGCTTTTTTAGTTTAATTTGGTGCTTATAAACAACTTATTGAAAAGCAAATGAAAATGTTCTTAAAATTTTCTCATTCAGGTTATATTTCAAATGAAATTCAGCTAAAAGTGACTGGATGCATTAAATTTTAGACAATCTGGGGCATTTTGGTGCTTTGCTGTTTTGTAAATTGAGACTGCTGTTTTCTGTTGTAGCTGTCTTGGGAACTAGTGTGAACATCAGTATTAAGAGACTTAAAGGAAGTAGTGGGCTAACAGGCTTTAACCCCCCCCCCCCCCGTCTCCACTCCTGTGTTTACTTTTGTGCTGCAGCCTTAAATTTTTGCAGGAGAAATCCTTTTTTAAAATGTAAAGTTACAAAGAAATAAATTGTTCAATATTTGCAAGTATTCTTTTAGTGGGCTGCTGCAAACCCTCAGGAGGTTTGCACAAAGTGAATTGGGACAAATTACTTCAGTAGCCAGGAAGTCAAGTTAACATGTGGCTCGGCCACCCGTTTTCTAAAAGAAGGTATTAAGAAAGTTGCAAAAGCAAGCAAAAACTGTGGAAACTATACAAGAATCATGCATTTCTAGCTGTCATCATTTAATCCTGGTTCTGTTTGTACAGGATATGAAATGTATTGAAATATATTGTTCCTAGTGGTTCCAGTTTAGTTTTCGTGAATCTCCTTTCTTGACTCTCTACTGTGCACAATCTACTACCCCTATTCCTTCTACCTGTAGAGAGGAGGCATGTAGAAAAGTCAAGACTCCCAGATTCATTTTATTTATTTATTTATTTATTTATTTATTTATTTATTTAGTGTGTGTGTGTGTGTGTGTGTGTGTGTGTGTGTTTACTGGGGATGAAACCCAGGGGCATTCTACCTCTGAGCTATACTCCCAGCTATATTTTATTCTTTTATTTTGAAACAGGGTCTCACTAAGTTACAGAGGGCTTCACTAAGTTGCTGAGGCTGGCCCCAAACCTGTGATCCTCTTGTCTCAGCCTTCCAAGTATTGGGATTATAAGCATGTACCACTGTACATGGCTTTTTTTTTCTTTTCTTTTTTTTTTTTTTTGTGGTACTGGGGATTGAACCCAGGGGCATTCTACCTCCGAGCTCCACCCCCAGCCTTTTTTTTATTCTTTATTTTTTGAAACAAGGTCTCACTAAATTGCATAGGGCCTCAGTACTTGGGAGGCTGAGACTGGGGGATCCGGGTTTGCGGCGTTTTTTTTGTTTTTGTTTTTGTTTTTTTGCAGTACTGGGGATTGAACCCAGGGGCATTCTACCTCCGAGCTATACCCCCAGCCCTATTTTTTATTCTTTATTTTGAAACAGAGTCTAACTAAGTTGCGGAGGGCCTTACTAAGTAGCTGAGGCTGGCCGCGAACCCGAATCCTCTGGTCTCAGCCTCCCAAGTACTGGGATTACAAGTGTGCGCCACCACGCCCAGCTTTTTTTTTTTTTTTTTTTTTTTTTTAATGAAGAGTCTGCTTTGGAAATCCCATCTCCTAGTGTTTACCTGCCGTGGTGTTGTACTGTGAGAATGCAGGGCTGTAGTTTCCCTTGAGTCATCTTCCTGAATGAAGGTTTCCCAGAAGAAATTATCAACCTACATGGTGATTTCCTTTTACCTTAAAAAAATTATTTCTTTTTATGGAAAGATCATGGATCATTTTGGCATGATTCACTTACAGCGAGCCGGAGGAGCCATGTATCATCTAAAAACGCTCCACCACCTGTAGCAACTCTAGAAAAAGTTTCTTAAACCAGAGGCCGTAGACTCTTCCTTGTATTATTTTGGCCACTTGCATTGGACCTCTGTTTCTTTTACCTTTGTTTATATAACCACCATTTCAATGACCCCATGCTGATACACATGGTCCTTTAATTTTAAAAATTACTTAATTGAAGTCCAGTTATTTAAAACCTGATCAATTACAAGTTTGTTGGTGGTGTGGGGCAACTTTGCAAGAATAAAGAGTTTGGCGTCAGATAGACTTGGGATGAAGAATAATTGCCACTTATTTGTTATATAATTGGGGGCAGGTTATTTAACTTCTCTGAAGGCTTCAGTCTCCTTTTTTGCAAAATTGGCACACTAATGCTGCCCATATTGGGGTCCATATAGTGTTATGTAAGAGACCCCGTGTAAATAGTGGCTAATACTGCTGTTTATTCGTTTGGCACTATGAAGGCATTGTGGAAGATTAAAAAGAAATAAACAGGAGATGGTTTTAGCTCTGAAGAGCTTTATGATTGGATTGGGAGGACAGGGGATCCATACTGGCTTTGAATGTGGGAGGCTTTCAGAAGAGAGAAATATCCCCCATGCGATGGGGCAAAGGCTTGATGCAGGATGCTGAGAGGACATAGAATGGCTCTCAGCCCTTAATGTACAGTAGAATCACCCAGGACCTTTAGAAACACCTGTGGCCAGACCCACCACAGCACAATTAAATCAGAATCCCTGGGAATGGGACCAGGCATCAGTATCGTAGCATTCCTTGGAGACTTTAACGTGTGGCCCAGGTTGAGAATCACTTAAAGATTCTCAGGTAGGTAGAAATATATTACAAAAGAGGGAGAAAATATAGAGAAAGGTAGGATTTTCTGTTTTCCTGTATGCTGGTAATAGCAGAATATGTGGTAAGCAAGCATTCCTTGCTAACCCTAGAGATATATCATACACAAATAGAGTGGCTTCTGTCATTTATCTGATACATGAGAGGAAGGTTGTGTGTTTGATGTTGCTTTTTTTCTTTTTGTTTTATTGGTTTTGTTTGTTTTTTAACTGTAATTGTAAATGCTAGCTGTGATGGTTGTATGTACATATATTATCAAAATATATCAAATATTTTTAAATTTTGTGTTTTTTAAATATGAAGAGGATCCATCATTTAGAGTTGGTTTTCTAGACAGGATGATAGAGTCCATCTGTGTCCTCTGTGACCAGAGCCCAGGAGAGAGAGCTCTGGCTAGTCACTGTCCCTAGGTGTAGATTCACCTGTTGGCTTTGGTATTATCTGTTGCCACAGCAATGTGAACAGGTTGACCAGAGGCCCTCGGATGCCAGCCATTTATGTAAGCAAACAACTGTATTAGATGCCTCTATTAAAATGAAGCCGTGAAATACTATTTTTCTGACTATTGAAAGTAAAACAGGGAATGAAACATAGAAGAAAGGATTGGGATCCATGCCCTAAAGCAGTAAGGAGGATTGGAGACACTGTGTGTGGTTAATAACTTTAAACTACATTTTAATGGAGGAAAAATACTATTTAAAAACAGTAAGAATAGAAAAGTTTTGAGGTGAAATAGAATGAATTGAATCAGCTGGACCATAACGGTTGGTTCTGGAAGAAAAGGTAAAAACCACATCCTGGATACATACCAAAGCACCATGGTTATGTGACATATTTGTACAGCTAATGTTTATGTTTAAAAATAGTCTCATACCTTACAAGCATTCATTTGTGTTATGTGCATAAGTTTTTGCAAAATGCAGTAACCTTTTTCATTATTTATTTTTATATTTATTTATTTATTTATTCGTACTGGGGATTGAACCCAGGGTCATTCTACCTCCAAGTTATGCCCCTACCCCTTTTTATTTTTTGTTTTGAAACAGGGTCTTGCTAGTTGCCAAGAGTCTCACTAAGTTGCTGAAGCTGGTCTCGAAGTGGCAATCCTCCTGTCTCAGCCTCCCAAGTACTAGAATTACAGGCGTGAAGCACCATGCTTGGCTTGCAACCTTTTTTTTTTTTTTAATACAGCTAAGAATGACTTAAACGAATCACTAGATAAATATGGTTCTCTTTTGTTCTTCTGATTGTAGTGTTCTTTTGTCCATCTTTCAAGGGGGTGTGCTGTTTTTCAGTCCCACTGATTATGCTGGAGGGACACAATGGGAAATGAAGACCTCAGTATAGTTTCTGTGAACATTCACAGGGAGGATATAGTCAGTAAAAGAGCGGCAGGCATTCTGCATACAGAATAGGCATCTTGTTATTGTCATTGTAAAACAGGGTAATTAAATCAGCCTTGGTAAAAGCAGATTGAAGCCCATGATGGCATGTCGTATCTTCAGTGGCATCAGTGGGAGATTGCCATTGGTGGGAGCAGGAAAGCATTGTTTAATTTAGTCCCTAAAGTATGTTTAAACCACTGAAGCCCAAAGAACCTTACCTCCTTCCGCTCTGTTTACTTAAAGATACAGCTGAGGATGCTCTTATTCATTCAAGAAATATTTATTGGGTCTCACTCTGTGCCCAGAACTGCTCTAGGAGCTGAGGATACAATAGTGAATATGACAAAGGGCGTATCCTTATGGAACTTGCATTTTAGAATGGGAGACAGGCAGAGACAAATAAGTAAATGAGACTTTGAAGAATGGAAGAGGGAAAGGAGCCGGTGACACAGAAGAGAGGCTAGTTTAGATTGGGTGGTCTGTGCAGGCCTCTGTCTGGAAAAAAAAAAAATATATATATATATATAATTTGGAATGAACTTGGCAGATCTCTAAAGGCAAGGTACTCCATTCAGAAGGACCAGCAAGTGCAAAGTCCCCAGGGCGAGCGTGTGCAGCATGCTCCAGAAATCTAGAGGAAGTAGGGTGTGTCCTGAGCAGCGTGGGTAGCAGAAGATGAGATCTTAGAGCAGGGCTGGGTCAGAGGCCTCAGAGACCATGGAAGAACGTTGATTCTTACCCAGATTAATTTTTTATTTTATTTCCTGAGCTTTCAGGGTCTTGTTGAGGCAGTCTCTACCAGGGCCTATATGTTGAAGAGTTGATCCTGTGTTTTCTTCTAGTAATTGCAAAGTTTCTGGTTTAATTCTAGGTCATTGATCCCTCTTGAGTTGACTTTTGTGCAGAGAGGCATATAATTTCATTCTTCTACATAGGAATATTCAGTTTTCCCAACACCATTTGTTGAAGAGGCTATCTTTTCTCCAGTGTATGTTTTGACACCTTTGTGTCAAAAATCAACTGACTATATGTGTGAGGATTTGTCCTCTGTATCTTCTATTCTATTCCATTGGTCCATGTGTCTGTTTTTATGCCAGTACCCTGCTGTTTTTGTTACTATAGCTCTGTAAGATAATTTGAAATCCAGTATTGTGATGCCTGCTGCATGGTTCTTATTGCTCAGGATTGCTTTGGCTACTCTGGGTCTTTTGTTCTTCATATGATAGGAAGCCACTGGAAGCATTGAGCGCAGGCCCAGCACCATCTGGCTTTTCGTAAGGATCATTACACAGTCACTCAGAAGGTCTAGTCTGGCTGCTATGTGGAACGTAGACTGGTGAGGAGAGGGAGGTGGAGGATGTCCCCACAACCCAGGAAAGCAGTGATGCTGCTTGGAATAGGGTGGGGGCAGCAGAGTCGCTGTTGGATTCTGAATGTGTTTCAGAAGCAACGCAGCTAGAATTTTCTGATGAATTATATGGAGAGTCTAAGAGAAAGAGAAGAATTGACATTGGTTCTGAAGCCGTTGGTCAGGGCAGTTGGTGGAATGGAAATGCCACTTTGTGATATGTGGAAGCTTGGAAGGTATAGGAAGAGCAGGTTGGCAGGAAAATTAAGAGTTGGTTTTGAATTTGTTGTGTTTGAGAGGTCTATTGGAGTACCAAGTGGTGATGGTGAGGTGTAATTTAAAAAGTTAGCCTGATCCAGGTGTGGTGGTACATGCCTGTAATCCCACTACTTGAGAGGCTGAGACAGGAGGATCATAGGTTTGAGGCCAGCCTCAGTAACTTAGTGATGCCCTGAGCAACTTAGCAAGACCCTGTTTCAAAATAAAAAATAGAGCCGGGCGTGGTGGCGCATGCTTGTAATCCCAGTACTTGGGAGGCAGAGACCGGAGGATCCAGGTTCATGGCCAGCCTCAGCAACTTAGTGAGGTCCTCTGCAACTTAGTGAGACCCTGTTTCAAAATAAAAGAATAGAATTGGGCTGGGGGTGTAGCCCGGAGGTAGAATACCCTGGGTTCCATCCTCAGTACCAAAAAATAAATAAAAATAAATAAAATATAGGACTGGGGGTGTAGCTCAGAGGTAGAATGCCCCTGAGTTCAATCCCCAGTACCAGGGGGGAGTAAAAAAGGAGGAGGAGGAGAAGGAGGAGGAGGAGGAGGAGGAGGAGGA
>PVJS01060081.1:0-11334 GCA_004027185.1 Glis glis
CCGCGAACCCGGATCCTCCGGTCTCCGCCTCCCAAAGTACTGGGATTACAAGCGTGCGCCACCACGCCCGGCTCATAAAGATGTATTTCTGCACATAATATATGTATTCATTTACACATACCTATGTTTACAAAAAGGATACACTGGAATGATGAGCTAGAAACAAATAAAAATGGATCCTCTGGATGTGACCTGGGCACTGGCAATGGAAACAAGACTCTGTACACTCTAACATCTGCTTCAACTCCAGTTCAGCACGGTACGAGCAGAATCTCTAACTGAAAGTCTACTGATCTCTCTCTACACCTCTCACCTAAGCCCCAAAGGTGACACCTCCTCTCTTCTCTCAGCCCACATGGTACAGCTCCCTGTCATAATACTCCTTTTGCTTCACTTATTCCAAAGCCTTTCCCATTACCAAAGGAGAGAAAACACCTGACTGAGGGGAGGATGCACCCACCAAAGAGAGCAGAGAGATGGAATGAAGGATTTGGGTTAAGGAGATCCGAGAGGTAACCAGGGCCTGGGGAGAAAGATGGCACAGATTACAACTAAGGCCTCTGGTTAAAAAGACAGACACGAGCACAACAGGCAGCTATTGTAATTGTCAAATACAGTAGGCAACCAAGATTCAGCACAACATGTTGGTGGGAAAAGGCTTCTGGCAGAAATAAATGATACAACCCTAGCACTGAAAGATTGCATGGAAAAAATGTAAGTCAGGACTGAGAATTGTCAGGACTGAGAATTCTGGAACTAGTAATGAGGACCCCAAACCAAGAAGCAGATATTTCCAGCTCAGATGGTGTGGGATGGGACTGGCAACATGGAATACAACAGATTCAGCCAGGCCCAATACCATTTTCCTAACAACACTGATCAAGGGAAAGAACCCTGCACATCAATGCCAGGGCCCATTGTGTATGTGTGTCCTTTAAACAAAGAGAGTGACACATCTCTAAAGACTGTATTTCCAACCTAAACATACATCAACAGATGATAGAATCACAGCACATCCAAAGTAATTTTGGAGTGTTAGTTAAAGAAAACTCATCACCAAATTTTATAAATAGACTTTGTATATCTTAAAAGCAGGGACTTTATTTTTAAAAGGATAATAAAAAAGTACCAGTTCAATCCACGAGTTTATACTGACAGTGACGGGATCAATGGATTCTACGTAATGCCACCAGTGTCTGGGAACAAACAGAACCTGAAAACCAAACAGAAACTGGTTAGCACAAGAACAGGACATTTCCTTATGTCAGACTCAGACCCCAAGTGAGGCTGGTAGGGAAAAGGAAACATAAATGAATTCACAGTGCTGAAGGAAAGGGAAACCCACAACTTCCTTTTCCTTTGATTTCTTTCTTTGTTGACAAGTTCACATGTTGTACAAAGGATTCTACCAGCTTTGCTTCTCTCCTTACCCTGAGCCTTCTCTGCTCATATTTAAATTTGGTAAAGGCTGAGATTCTAATTTTTCCTTCTTCCTATGGCAAGATAGTTGTATACATACTGAGAAAAGGCACAGGCAAAAGTACAGGACATGGTTTGTCTTTTCACAGTTCAAAATCTAGCCAAGGAGAAGATAATGCATACAAAAGTGGCAAATGTGTAAATTAGAGGATGTTGAGTGCTTGGGAAGTTCAAGAGTTGGAGAAGCAGGCCTGAATTAGGGAGGTCAGGGGCAACCTGGATGGAAGAAATGTGATTTGAACCAAAGCTAGGAGAGAAATTAAAAAAAGAAGAGGGCACGTCAGGAAGAAGTGACAAGTCGGAGGAGGTGAGGCTGTTGAGGGACAGAGAGTTGCCAGTCTTGCTGCTCAGAGGGGATAAGGGAGACATGGTGGGAGAACTGGTGAAAACCAGTGGAGAACACTGAATTCAGAATCAAGAATGTGGATTTCATCCTGTAGGTATCAGGAGTTATTGAGAAATTCTGAGTAGAAGGATGGTGAAAATAGTGACATTAAGAGAGAGTCTGGGAAGGACAGGAGGTTCTTGCCATGGTCCAATGATTGAATATGCATATCTAAACAGTATGACTTACTAAAGAAAAGCAAAGGGCAGAGTCAAGGAGGTTGGCCTCTGTCCAGACTTGGCACGAGATTGCCTATCCAAGGTTAGGAGCAGAAAATGGAGATGATCCAAAGCTTTTGGGCTTTGGATTTAGGAAACTAGAGGCACTTACTCTAAAAAGGCAGGGCTGGGAGATGAGAAGGCTCATTTAGGAGGACTGGGCACTAAAAGGGCCACTGATTTAGTCATTAAGAGGTTGCTATAGTTTGGAGTCTCCCCCAAAGGCCTGTGTATTGAAGGCTTGGTTGCTAGCCTGTGGCACTATTGGGAGGTAGTAGAACCTTTAAGAGGCAGGGTCTACTGGAAGGAAGTTAGGTCACTGGGGGTATGCCAATGGAGGGGACATTGGGACCCCAGCCCCTTCCTGTCTCTTTCTGTTCCCCTGCCACTATAATGGGAACAGTCTCTTCCCACTACGTGTTCCCACCGTGATGTAATGGCGACCACAGCTCCAAAGCAACAGGGCTAAGTGACCATGGACTGAAACCTTTGGAACTATGAGCTAAAATAAACCCTTTCCTCTATTAAGTTGATTTTCTCCATATTCTGTTACAGCAATGGAAAGCTGACTAACATAGAGGTCATGAATGTCCTATCAGAGAGCACTTTTTCAGTAAAGTGATGAGAGAGAGCCTGTTTATTGTGAATAAAAGAATAGACAGGATGCAAGGAAAGCAGATACAATAGACAAAACAAGTCATTCAAAATTTGCTATTAAAGATGGAAGAAATAAATTGGTAACTACTTCATACTCATTAGGGTTGCTTTAACAATAAAAAATAGAAAGTGTTGGGGAGGATGTGAAGAAACCGGAACCATCACATATTGCTGGTGGGATTGTAAAATGGTATAGCCTCTGTGGTAAACATTTTGGAGATTCCTCAAAAAGTTAAACACAGAGTAACCATATGCCCTACCAATTCCACTTTTGGGTATGTCCCCAAGAGAACTGAAAGCATATGTTCATACAAAAATATGTACACGAATATTCACAGCAAGATTATTTCTAATAGCTCCAGGTGGAAACAACCCAATGTCTATCAGCTGATGAACTGAATGAACACATGTGGTATATATCTATATGAAAGAATATTATGCAACCACAAAAAAGAATGGAATGCTGGAAACATTCTACAACATGGGTAACCCTTGAAAATATTATGCTCTCAGAAAGAAGCAAGATACAAAAGGCTATAAAAAACTTTACAGCTGTACTTATGTGAGATGTCCAAATAGGCAATTCTATGAAGACAGAAAACAAACCGAGTGGCTTCCAGGGCCTGGGGGGAAAGGTGTGAACGTGGAATGATGCTAAGGGTTGGAGCAACTTGTCAAATCAAATAGTTTGGGTCGGTAGCGCCTGATCATGAAGGAAGCAGGAAAGAGCCAGTGAGAAGGGAGCAAAGGAGGGAAGACAGGCGGCGGAGAGCAGTGATCGAGGGAAGAAAGTCTCCTTAAGGTTGAAGAAAACTTTTCAAATTGCTAAAAAAAAAAAAAAAACAAAAACCAGGCAGCAAGTGGCAATGTTATGAAGAAAAATTTCCCCTCTGGGTAGCAGCACTAAGTACAATACCTTTAGAAATGTTTCAGGGATAGTCATCCATTCTTGCTCAAGAAAAAAATGAATCAATTCATTCTGCCTCTTTAGGCCCACTACCTAAATGCCTTCCAACCTGCGTTTATGTGTTTGAGTTCAGTTCTACTGTAGTTGAATACATATTAACTGGTTTTTTGTTGTTGTTGTTGTTGCTGGGGATTGAACCAGAGGCATTCTACCTCCAAGCTACAACTCCCAGACTGATTTTATTTCTTAATTTGGAAATGGGGTCTCACTAGGTTGCTAAGAGCCTCATTAAGTTGCTGAGAATGGTTTTGAACCTGCGATCCTCCTGTCTTAGCCTCCCAAGTACTAGGATTACAAGTGTGTGCCACCACGCCCAGCTCCATATTAACTGTTAATAAATGTTCCAGTGATGCTCAAGTACCCATGCTTTGACACTTCTTAACCTGAATGGAAATGGCTTTGTGGGCACTTGTCTTCCTCCAAGGCCTATTCTCCTCTTCACCAGTAGGAGGAGCTGTGTTCCCATCTCCTTTCCAGTATGGGTCTGAAGCCCATAGTTGCAGAAGCTACCCACAATAGCAGAGCAGCAAGAAGGAAACCATTGTCATCTGTACTGAGGGGGAAATACATGGCATAAGGACTTCAGAGAGTTATAGCTGTGATGTCCACTGACAGGTCATCAATGCTTTAAAGCCCCATTACCTGTCCTGGGCTCAGCGTGACCGTATGTCTTCGAGCTTTCAGGAACTGAGGAAAACACTTTAAATCAGGATTGACAACATTGATTTTACTGAACACGCTAGATTCTTCATAAGGGATTCTAGTTGGATAAAGGAAAGGTGTATCTTCAGGAGGAAAGAGATGCCATCTTTTCCTAATTGAAAAAATAAGACGCAAGTTAGTACTATGAACCTGAGACAAAAACATGTAAGAAGGAAGCAGATACATGTTCATTTTTACTTAAATTCAATTGCTAGAAGAACACAGGTACCTGGCTGGTCTCTCATTCACTGCTGGAATCCCCTCTGCAGACACCCGGTGGAAGGTGCCTTGCTCCTAGTAGGTACTTCATGACCCCCACCTCCCGAGGCGCCCCTTTCACCTTGGGGCAGGACCTAGTTTGTATGATCAGCCTTTCATATCTCAAGTCAAAACTGGTCTCCCCATACATTGTTTTGACCCCC
Organism: Glis glis; assembly: GCA_004027185.1. Classification (NCBI taxonomy): domain Eukaryota; kingdom Metazoa; phylum Chordata; class Mammalia; order Rodentia; family Gliridae; genus Glis; species Glis glis. The sequence continues at coordinate 4,831 of PVJS01060081.1, forward strand.
GATTCTGGAGCTACCAGAATAACCTCACCCTTTTACATTATCTGTATTATTGTCTTATCCAGAGTAAACACGCATAGTTTCATCCATTGAATTGCTTCTAGATTTCTCCCTATCTTGGCTATATATTTCTTTAAGTTAAACATTTGTTAAGTTAATCCATTAAGGAACAGAAATACATAAACAATGCCTCCTTATTAAAAAGTCGTATAATATAGGAATTTTCACAAAGAGAACACTATAAAATGCTTCAGTAACTTAAAAATGTTGAAAAAATAGAAGTAATAAATCTTTTTTTTGTGTGTGGTACCGGGGATTGAACGCAGGGGCGTTCTACCTCCGCACTACGCCCCCGGCCCTATTTTTTTTTTATACTTTATTTTGAAACCAGGTCTCACAAAGTTGCAGAGGGCCTCAGTAAGGAGAGAGAGAGAGAGAGAGAGAGAGAGAGAGAGAGAGAGAGAGCTGAGGCTGGCCGCGAACCCGGATCCTCCGGTCTCCGCCTCCCAAAGTACTGGGATTACAAGCGCGCGCCACCACGCCCGGCTGTAATAAATCTTTACTCACAAAATACTAGACACATCCATACTTTATGCCAATAGAGGGAGGCCATCTGAGACAAAAAGGGGAGGAATGTGAGAAGAGAAGACACAGAGACAGGAAGACGTAGATGGTGAAGCAAAGAGAAAGAGAAAACCAAACCCTAGTTGTGAGAAAAAGAAGCCCAAACGGCCTCCTGGCAGGCACACCAGGGCTACAAAGTCCTTTCTGTACTGGGAGCACTGGCTGCTGTTTTCAAACAAAGAGGTATATACTAAAGTGTTTTTTTTTTTTTTGGTATTGAAGATTGAACCCAGAGGTATTCTACCTCCAAGCTACACTCTTAGCTACACAAACACACACAGACACACACACACACATACCCCAAATACTGGGATTACAGATGTGCACCACCACACCAGCCTTAAAGTCTTATTTTGCTTGGAAAATCTGAAGGTTTGATAGGAATAATAGTTTACAGAAATTCACTTCAGAACTATAGGCAGGGTATCAATTTATATAGCCATTAACTAATGGTCCTTGAAGTTCAAAAGCAGATGGCCTCTTCTCAAAGCTTGGAGGTGATAAAGCTGTTCCAATTCTACTGTACCTATAGCTAGTTTAGAAGCAATTTGCATAATTTGGTATGTTTAGAATGCTAGAGCTGGAAAGGCGCTGAGGAGATCACCAGTCTACTTTCATTTTCAAAGCAGTGGCAGAGAAACCGAGTGCCTGCTCAGCGTCACTCACTGAGCTCAAGTTGGTGGGGGACACAGGACAAGGTTGCACATCTTCTGGCTTCTACATATCCTGGCTCCAACCCCTGCTGCACAGCAGTATTTCCCAAAGAAATGGCCACAACCATAACCATCCCATCCAATCTGCTTTGTTTGCCTTCAAATGTTAAGTAGGTGCATCCTACATACCAATCACTGTGTCATACCCTTCTCAGAAGACCTCTCAGGGTTCTGCACAACAGAAAGAACAGATAATAAGCAGAGTCTGCCTGGGAGTCAAGACCGTGAGGCTCCAACCTGCCTTTCCTGCCCAATTTCCCTGCACAACTTGTACTGAATTTTCACAGGGTCTGCTATACACCCCATGATTTCCAGGACCCCCCTCATCTGAGCCATTGAACACTTATGTGCCCTTCAAAGCCCTCCACGTATGGCAGCTCCTTTATAAAATCGTCCTTGATCTTTCCATGGGAATGTTACCTCTTCTGCTTTTCAGTTCCAGCGCCCTGTGACTCCTTCCTCAAGAGCTGTACAGTCTGTCTTCTATACCGCTCTCTGTGGGCCTGCCTACACTCTAGCTGTAATCCCTCCTAGGGTAGAGAGGGGTCTCACTCATTCACCACTGTACCTACAGCAACACATGGAACCTGCACAGGATACTCAATGGATATTTACTAAAGCTATTTTATTACTCCAGGGCTATATGAATCCAGAATGCTCTATTACAACTTTACAATAAAGCCATATTAACTTCATTATCACAGAAAGAACTCAGGTACTTTTTGTAATAGTTTTTTCAAATTGAATTCCTTTGGCTTGTGTCCCAACTCAAAACACACGGAAAGGGGCTGCTTCAATGCCCTCTCTTACCATTTGCAGGTTTCAGACTTAACTTCACAAGGGCAGGGATCATGCACACTCAATTCAGTGTTGCATCCCCAGAAAGCACTGTACCTGAGACGTTCCCAGCCCTTCAACGAAGACCCGATGGATTCAACGGTGGACTCTCCTATACCACTCTGGTTTTCAGAGTACTTCCCATGTGACATGTATTCACATACATACTGACTGTTTCACTTGGATACACTGTGTGTGTGTGTGGGGGGGGTTACTGGGGATTAAACTCAGGGGCATTCTGCCTCTGAGCCACACCCTAGCCCTTTTTTATTTTTTGAAATAGGGTCTCACTAAGTTGGAGGGCCTCACTAAGTTGCTGAGGTTGGCCTCGAACCTGCAATCCTCCTGTCTCAGCCTCCCAAGTAGTAGTATTACAGGCATGTGCTTGGATTCCCTCAATCATTTTCATATCTAATGATTCTGAGAACTTGCACATGGCCATTTCTAATTTTCCCTGTGTGCTGCCTACAAATGAACCAAGAGGCCAGAAGATTGGGGAATCATTAATTAGGGGGCAATAGGCTGTAAATCTGAGTACATCCTCCAGGTGGCACAAACCTTCTTTCTCATAGAGCTCAAGAAATCAGGGGCTATCAAAAGTATTGTGGACTTAGCCCTATATCTCTTAGGGTCCACAGATGATGGAGATAAAAACTGACCTAGGGTAATAATATACTACATTGTGTCTACAGGTAGGCCTGAACTAAAATTTAGAGTTGAAAAGGGCCATAAAAAATGATCTGATCCAGGCTCCCAGGCATCCCCTCAGGACCTAGAGGGCAACAGTGAAGCCTTTCCCTTTCAACAAACTGCTCTATTTTTATTTTTGAGCAGTGAAGAAAGGGTGCTCCTGCTTTTACAGAAAAGTTTGAAAATTACAAACATATATACTCTATGTAAAAAAAACCAAGCAGAGAGCTGCCTAGCTGAACTGGGAGTTCTGAAGATGATCCTGATCATGGCTGAGGCACATGGAAGTCACCAATTCAACTGCTCCCCTCAATTCACACAGCAGGAAACAACCTGTGGTTAAGGGGCAGGCTGAGAGGAGGGGGCTGGGAGTGAGGCTTGGGGTCCTGCTGCCCATGCAGTACTCATTCCTCTTCTGCTCCTTCACAGGCATGCATACACACACACACGTACCCTTGCACATTACCTTCCTTCACAGGCATGCATACACACACACGTACCCTTGCACATTACCTTCCTTGTACCTGGAATACTAAGTTGCAACCATAGGAGTCCAGATGACAGGGGGTGTGGGCTCCCAGGGAACCAATCCACAATGTACTTTCTTGTCCATTTCTTCCAGGAAACCCAAAATCAGACCATATCACATCCTGTTTTGAAATTAAGTTACAGAACATTAAGACCCAACCAACTCCTCTGTACCAGAGTTTTGTACATTTTCACTTGCACATCTATTTTGGGCACAGGAAATATTCTCTTACAGAAAATGCTGTAGCTGGAGGAGGTGAGGTTTCCAGGGCAGTGCAAGAAATCCTTTTAACTCATAATGTATCTGAATAACTTCATTAATAGTAGTCATTCGACAAATATTTACTGACTACTTACCACATGCCAGGAACTGTTCTAGAAACTTGTGACAAATCAGTAAACAAAACAGACAAAAATGCCCGCCCAGATGAAGATTGTATCTGTTGGAGACAGACAAGGACCAACTGACATAATTATGCAGATATCTGGGGGAAGAGTATTTCAGGCATTCAATTTAAGAAGTCTGGAGGCCGGAGTCCCTTTAAGCTGTGCATATATTTGTGGCAGGAGCAACTTACTAACTTTTATACTATAATGACCACATAAAAGAAGCCTCCTAGACTAGAGGAATCACTTGCCTCATACCTACCAAAGCAGAGTCTCCAGGTGGGGTGTTACAAGATGGCTTTTCAAGTACATATCCATAGATGACTTTTGCTATATTCCTCCAACTCATGAATTCCTTAAGTGTCATAAATTTTAGAATAGAGACAGCATAGTGCTCTTGACCTGGATTCTCCTTATGTCTGATTCTGTGGACAGATCCTGTCCAAGTCAACTATAAGGAAAAGCCTAGACTCAGAAGTCAATAGTGCCACCTGTAGCTCAGGAAAATAGGGTCAAACATAACCCACATCCATGGGATGAAAAATATTTAGAAGCTTAAAATGAAAATCTAGTAAACCAGGAACAAGGGTGTTACTTTTCTTGTTGTTATTATTATTATTGGTACTGGGGATCGAACCCAGGGACATTCTACCTTCATGCTACTCTCCCAGCCCGATTTTATTTTTCATTTTGAAACAGTTTCGCTACGTTACTAAGAGTCTCTATAAGTTGCTGCTGAGGCTGGCCTCAAACCTGTGATCCTTCTGTCTCAGCCTCCCATGTACTGGGATTACAGGCATGCATTACCATGCCTGACTGTTTTATTTTCTTTAATCATTAATTTTTCCTTGGAGTTTTAAGAAACAAAACAAAAACACTTCTCTGTGCAGAACATGCTCTTAAATGCTAACATCTGTCTTATCAATATCACTCATCTAAATTCTCTATTTTTAGAGGCAAGCTATTAATAGCTGTATTCAAAGAGAAAGAGGATTCCAAAGAGCCATTTAATGGATGATTTTGAGGAAGAATGGAAAGGGCATTTTCATTTTTGTTTTGCGTGATGAAAATAGCTGCACAAGCTGTTACAGAAGGGGGAGCTTTTGCAGGGCCAGCACCACTGTAAATGCATATGGCTCACGAGCGGCAGTTCAGTGGGTGGCAAAAACCATGTTTTCTGGATCTAGTCCATAAGCTCCGTGCAGGAGCTTGCCTCTGTATTCTGGATGCCTATCACAGTACCTGGCTTGAGGCCAGTGCTTGACACATACTGGCTGCTTGGGAGGGAAAGCAGAATCTGTCGGCTTATCATAGGTAAATAGTTCAAGTTAATAATATTTTGAGCATCCACCACATATCTGATATGATGCCAGGTGCTAGAAGTTCAAAAATTAATATAGCGCAGTCCTGCTCTTCAAACCTAATAATGGAAGGTGGTCTCATCAGCAGAACCTTTCAATGTAATTCAGCAAGTGAGGATGCTCTGAGATCATAGCAGAAGGGCTCTGGGCTCAAGCAGGGAGCTTAGGGGAAGCTTTCAAATAGCCTGGTTCTCAAACAATTTACCATACCTCAATCTGAAGAATTTAACTAAAGGCAGCTGAAAGGCTTTCAGTACAAAAAGGAAAAAAGGGAGATTTGCTTGAGCTAATAAGAAACCCACTTAACTTGACTTTTAAAAAAATTTTATTTGTAATCTTAAAAGATAAAATCCTTCGGGAATCAGATGAATGCTAATGTCCCTCTTCTCAGAGAAATGTATATACATACAATATTTTACATCTACTTCAAGGACCCGATAGACTGACTACAGGGGAAAATCCTGAAGTCCTGATTCAGAAAGAAACACAGAAGGAAGATTTTTCTACAGGGTGGGGGTACAGTATGAGAAACAGAGAAGTAGCCAGGGGACCTCCTATCTGGCACAGTAATGTTTTAAAAAGCAAAATTATTTTGTAATTATTAGATCAGGATGATCTGCTTAAAATTCAGCTGCAAAGTGGTTAGAAAAACCAAAGTGAATGGGTTGGGGTGGGTGGCAGAGAGAGCCAAAGTAAATGTCACAAAGTAGATAGCATTTAATATACCTAGTTTGGCTTTCTCCCCAGTTTCTTGAGAGTTGGGATTTTGTTCCCAATTGAGTTCAGTTACTTATAGGTAGTCAAATGTCTGAAATCAGTGAAGCCCAAGGGGGAATCTTCCTGAGTCTTGCTAGAAACAGGAGACTCTGTTAGGATGTTGTATCAATGACACCAATAAGGGTGACTGGTGGGATGAGCCACGCCAGAGTCTACTCTCATATCCATTCAAGAACTGGAAAAGTCTTTAGAAATATCTATCCCAGAAAATTCTATTCTATGTTATCCCTAAAAAAGAGCAATCAAGTATTTAGTTGACTGCTTACCACAAAATCAATATCTGCTTTCTTGTAACTTCCAGAAGAGGGTCCCAGATCTGCTTTTACACAGATACAAAAAACAAGTTTTTCTCTTCTGCCCAAAATTGCTCTTTTTTAAAAAAATATTTATTTATTTGCTGGGCGTGGTGGCGCACACTTGCAATCCCAGTACTTTGGGAGGCGGAGACCGGAGGATCCGGGTTCGAGGCCAGCCTCAGCTCTCTCTCTCTCTCTCCCCCTGTCTCTTTCTCTCTCTCCCTATTTAGTGAGGCCCTCCGCAACTTCGTGAGACCCGGTTTCAAAATAAAGTATAAAAAATAGGGCCGGGGG
>PVJS01060082.1:0-11329 GCA_004027185.1 Glis glis
CAGATGGAGACAAAATCAAAACCATTATCAGCATCAGAAAAGAGAAAAAGGAAGGCTATTAGAGAAGAAAATGAAAGACAATTATATGGATCACCAAACACACTTTTGGAAAAAATAGGAGGAATACCAGGAAAAGCAGAAAAGGCTTCAGAGTTGGATGTTTCCGCAGAATGTAGCCCAGATACATTACTGACTAAACAGAATGTGAGTTTACCCTCTACTATGGCAGCCAGTGCTGATAAACTTCAAGAGCAACTGGAAGAAAAAAAATCAGACGACTCCCTGATACCAGTTGTGCTTTCTGCAGATCCAGGTACCTGGCCCCGGATTTTGAATATTAAACAACGGGATATTCTTGTTGAAAATGACCCACCTCAAGTAAGAAATTTTAACTTTCCAAAAGACAGTACAGGCAGGAAGTTTTCAGAAACATATTATACACGAATTCTTCCAAGTGGTGAAAAAACACTTAGATCTTGGTTACTTTATTCAACCTCCAAAGATTCTGTGTTTTGCCTATACTGTAAACTTTTTGGGGAAGGAAAAAACCAACTGAAAAATGAGAGTGGGTGCAGAGATTGGCAGCATTTATCACACATTCTTAGTAAACACGAGGAAAGTGAAATGCACATCAGCAATAGTGTGAAATATTCAAAATTAAAATGGGATTTGAAAAGAAATAAAAGTGGTGCCATAGAACATGGATGGTATGAGGAAGAGAAGAGTGACGGCGTGCTCCTGCTGTGCACGTGATGCCACTGGCTGGGTGTGAGACACGACAGTGTCCTCAGTACTCAGAAGAGACCTGTCCAATAAGTCCACACGAAGAAGTTGTGTGTCACCTATACAGTAACTTACCACAGTTCTTTAGCAATAATAGCAGATAAAGAGAAAAGAATGTTCCAACTCTTAACTTTACTTGGATTCAGTAGTCATTGCAGATTTCAGTAAGGCCAAATTTTGATTTTCTGTCTGTCAGTTCTCACCTTTATTAAAAGTGTGGTTTGAGAACTATCATTTAGCAGGTTTTGTTAAGACTCTTTTCTAATTACTATGAAAGAGAAAGAAAAGACTTAATTTTTTTTTAACTTCAGAACTACACCTCAGCCCTACTTTATTTTTTATTTTGGAACAAGGTCTCACTAACTTCCTGAGGGTCTCAGCCTCCCATTTGCTGGGATTACAGGTATATGCCACCATGCCCAGCTAAGACTTGAATTTTTTTTCTTTTTTTTGGTACCAGAGGTTCTAGGGGCATGCTACCTCCAAGCTACACCCCCAGCTCTATTTTATTTTTTATTTTGAAACAATGATCTCGCTATTGCTGAGGCTGGCCTTGAACTTGTGATCCTCCTGTCTCAGCTTCCCAAGTACTGGGATCACAGGCATGTGCCACCACACCAGGCTAAAGTTATTAACGTCAGTGTGAATGAGATACGATGTGGACAAGCATTCCCACCTTTACAAAGTAAAAACAATCCATTTAAGAACACAATGGTATCACAACTACAGCTTTTGCTATTAAACCAAATACTTGTGATTTAATTCTTTTGAGAAAAACATTTTTCTATTTGAGCAAAGCAGCATTATTTCTTATATTAAATAATTTAAGATGGTTAATTTGCATTTATTGGTTTCCTATTTTCTTAATTTAATTCTTAAATGTTTTAGCTTTTGTTGACTGAGCACTATAAGCATAAAAATATGTACCTATTTTTATGTTGGTTCAAATATATGAAATATTAAAATAAAAATATATTGTTTACCTTCCAGTATAGTGGACTGTTTGTTTTTCCTGTGAAAGGAGACTGTGTACATGAAAATTGAGGCACAAATACATACTTTGGTTCCACTGACTGAAGTTTATGAACAGGCAAAATAAATCTAGCCATGCTTGGTGGTGCATGCTTGTAATCCCAGTACTTGGGAGGCTGAGACGGGAGGATCTCAGGTTTGCGGCCAGCCTCAGCTACTTAGTGAGGCCCTCTGCAACTTAGTGAGACCTTGTTTCAAAATGAAAATAAAATAGGGCTGGGGATGTAGCTCGGAGGTAGAATGCCCCTGGGTTCAATCCCCAGTACCACAAAATCAGCCAATCAATCAATCTACAGTCACAGAAGAATGTCAGTTATCCAGGAAGACAGGGGCTGGTACTGTCTGGGATAGGTCTCCTGCCTTCCAGAGTATACACACTGGGCTGTACACATAGGATTGGCACACTTGCCTGGCCTGGATGCAGTGGGGGACACCTATAATGCTACCAATTCAGGAGGCTCAGGCCAGAGGATCTCAGGTTCTGGGCCAGCCTCAGCCATTTAGTGTGTCCCTGTGTCAAAATATAAAATAGGATCCAGATGTGGTCGAGTATGCCTGTAACTCCAATACTTGGGAGGCTGAGAGAGGAGATTTCAGGTTTCAGGCAATCCTTAGCAACTTCATGAGACCCTCAGCAACTTAGTGAGGCCATGTTTCAAAATAAAGGGCTGGGGGTGTAGCTCGGAGGTAGGACTGCCCCAGGTTCAATCCCCAGCACCAAAAAAAAAAAAAAAAAAAAAAAAAAACCAGCATGGTGGCACATGCCTATACTCCAAGTACTTGGGAGGCTCACAGGGTGATCACAGGTTTAAGGCTAACAACGTAGTGAGGCCCTCTGCAACTTACATTCTGTTTCAAAACAAAAATAAAATTGGGCTGGAAGTATAACGTGGAGGTAGAATGCCCCTGGGTTCAATCCTTAGTACCACAAAAAGAAAAAAAAAAAGGCTGGGGTGTAGCTCAGAGGTGGAATGTGCTGGTAATTCCAGTGCTTGGGAGGCTGAGACAGGATCCCAGCCTCAGCAACTTAAGAGACCCTGTATAAAAATTAAAAAGGGCAGCTGGGCATGGTGGCACATGCCTATAATCCCAGTACCTGTGAAACTGAGAGACCCTGTTTCAAAAGAAATATATGCCTGTGGGTGTAGCTTAGAGGTAGAAGGCCCCTTAGTTTAACCTCCAGTACTCCCTGCCCCCCCCCAAAAAAAAGGACTGGAGGTATAGTTAAGGTAGAATGCCCCTGGGCTCAACCCCCAGTACAAAATAAAGGTGTGTGTGAGAGAGAACAAATATTTGGCACAAAGTTCTAGAAGTCTTAAGAGTATGGTGCTGGCATCTTGTAAGAATCTTTGTGCTATGTCATCTCCTGGCAGAACTGCAGGACAAGACAGAGCAAGGAGAATGGGAATAGGGCCAGACTTGCTGTGTTTAGCAAAACCTACTCCTTTTCTTTTTTTTTTTTTTGGTAAAAAAAAAAAACAAGCATGCGCCACCACGTCTGGTTTAGCAAAATCCACTCCTGCAGTAACCACTCCCAGGCCACAGCATTACCGTATTCACACTAATTCTACTAATTCTACCGTATTCACACTAATTCACACTAATCTACTCTCATCATTTCATTTCTGTATTCAGGAGGACCTAATCACCACATAAAGGTCCTACCTCTTTTTTTTTTTTTTTTTTTTGCAGTACTGGGGATTGAACCCAGGGGCGTTTTACCTCCAAGTTACACCCCCGGCCCTATTTTTTATACTTTATTTTGAGACCAGGTCTCACGAAGTTGCAGAGGACCTCACTAAGTAGCTGAGGCTGGCCGCCAACCCGGATCCTCCGGTCTCTGCCTCCCAAGTACTGGGATTACAAGCGTGAGCCACCACGCCAGGCCTAAGGTCCTACCTCTTAACACTGTTGCAGCCACAGGGACTGTTTCCAACAAAGGAACTGTGGGGTACACATTCAATCCCTGGAAAATGGGAAGAAGAAATGGAGTACTTCTGCTGAGTACCGAAGTAGGATGATTGTCTTGTGGAAATTATGTGTTTGTTCGCATTGCAACCTGAACTAAGTAGAACATCATTTTTACTTGAACAATTGGGTACTAGAAACTATGGTACTATAGTTGGTTAGGCAGACTTGGATCTTTGGAAGATAACGCTTTTTTCTTTTATTTGAACTGGTGATTGAACTCAGGGCCATTCTGAGTTACACCCCCAGACTTACTTTATTATTTTTTTGTGTGGCACTGGGGATTGAGCCCAAGGGTATTCTACCTCCAAACTACACCCCCAGCCCTATATTTTTCTGTTTAGTTTGAAACAGGGTCTCACTAGGTTGATTTGAGTCTCACTATTTGCTAAGGCTGTCCTTGAACCTGTGATCCGCCTGTCTCAACCTCCCAAGTACTGGGATTACAAGAGTTCGCCACCAAGCCCAGCTGACTTATTTTGAGACCGTCTTGCTAAATTACTGTGCACTGATCTCAAACCTGTGATCCTTCTGTCTTAGCCTTCCTAGTATTAGGATTACAGGAGACTGCCTCCATGCCTGGCTTTGGTAGATACATTCTAGTTTGGAGGTAGAATGCCCCTGGGTTCAATCCCTAGTACAATAACAACAATAAAAAAATTAATGAGAAAAACCTGAAGAAAAACTACTGATACTATTTGTTGCCAATGATAAAATTTGAACTTGCAAACAAAAATTAGAATTTTGGGAAAATTGTATTTGTCACCTTGAACTTTATAGTTTCCCAAAATTTCTGAACTTACTGATGAGATCAATAGTGACATAACAAATGTGTGGATCTTTTTTTTTTTTTTTTTGCAGTACTGGAGATTGAACCCAGGGGCATTCTACCTCTGAGCTACACCCCCAGCCCTATTTTTTATTCTTTATTTTTTTATTTTTTATTTTTTTGCCGTACCGGGGATTGAACGCAGGGGCGTTCTACCTCCACGCTATACCCCCGGCCCTATTTTGTTATACTTTATTTTGAAACCAGGTCTCATGAAGTTGCAGAGGGCCTCACTAGGTAGAGAGAGAGAGAGAGACAGAGAGAGAGCTGAGGTGGCCGCGAACCCCGATCCTCCGGTCTCCGCCTCCCAAAGTACTGGGATTACAAGTGGCCCTTATTCTTTATTTTGAAACAGGGTCTCACTAAGTTGCGGAGGCCTCACTGTAGCTGAGGCTGGCCGTGAACCCGGATCCTCCAGTCTCAGCCTCCCAAGTACTGGTATTACAGGCGTATGCCACCACATCCAACTTATGGGGGTTGAACCCAGGGGCATTCTACACCCCCAGCCTTTTTTTTTAATTTTATTTTGGAGCTGGGCGTGGTGGTGCATGCTTGTAATCCCAGTACTGGGAGGCTGACTGTAGGGTCCAGATTCGCAGCCAGCCTCAACTACTTAGTGAGGCCTTCCACAATTTAGTGAAACCCTGTTTCAAAATAAAGAATGAGCCGGGCGTGGTGGCGCACGCTTGTAATCCCAGTACTTTGGGAAGCGGAGACCGGAGGATCTGGGTTCATGGCCAGCCTCAGCTCTCTCTCTCTCTCTCTCTCTCTCTCTCAATCTCTCTCTCTCTCCCTCTCTACCTAGTGAGGCCCTCCGCAACTTCATGAGACCCGGTTTCAAAATAAAGTATAAAAAAATAGGGCCGGGGGTGTAGCGCGGAGGTAGAACGCCCCTGGGTTCAATCCCCGGTACCGCAAAAAAATAAACAAATAAAATAAAGAATGAAAAATAGGGCTAGGGGTGTAGCTCGGAGGTAGAATGCCCCTGGGTTCCATCCCCAATATCGCAAAAAAAAAAAAAAATTATTTTGGAACAAGTTCTCCCTAAACTGAGGCTGGCCTCGAATCTACCATCCTTCTGTCTAAGCTTCCCAAGTACTGGGATTATAGGCATGGGCCACCACACCCAGATAATAATAGATGTGTATTTCTTCACAGTGCTGCAGGATTGAAGTTCAGCCTCAAGATGTCAGCAGGTTTCTTTTCTTCCAAGACTTCTCTTTGTATTGTACAGGGCTATCTTTTCCTTTTGTCTTAATTTTGTCTTCTCTGTGTTTGTGTCTGCGTCCTAATCTCCATTTCTTATAAACATACCAATCACCTCAGTTTAGGGCCCACCCTTATGAGCTCACTCGTGTGTGTGTGTGTGTGTGTGTGTGTGTGTGTGTGTGTGTTTATGTGTGTGTGTGTGTGTGTGTGTTACTAGGAATGATAGAACCCAGGGGCATTCTACCTCTGAGTTACAGCCCCAGGCTTTTTTTTTTTCTTGTGAAACAGAGTCTCCTAAATTACTGAGGGCCTCCATAAATTGCTGAGGCTGTCGACCTGAAGTCCTCCTCTCAGGCTCCCAAGCACTGGGATCACAGGTGAGTATCACCACATTTGGCTTTTTTTGGTACTGGGGATTGAGCCCAGGAGTATTTTACCCCTGAACTACACCCCAGCCCTTTTGTATTTTTCATTTTGTTTATTTTATTTTATTTTTTGTGGTACTGGGTATTTAACTCAGGACATTCTACCTCTGAGCTACACCCTTAACCCTTTATATTTTATTATTTGGAAACAATTTCACTAAGTTACTAACAGCCTCACTAAATTGCTGAGGCTGGCTGGGTTTTTTTTTTTTTCTTTTTTTTGCGGTACTGGGATTGAACCCAGGAGCGTTCTACCTCTGCACTACACCCCCGGCCCTTTTTTTTTGTTGTTGTTTTTTGCAGTACCAGGGATTGAAACAGGGGCTTTCTACCTCCGAGCTACACCCCTGGCCCTGTTTTTTATACTTTATTTTGAAACTGGGTCTCGCGAAGTTGCGGAGGGCCTCACTAAGTACCTGAGGCTGCCCGGCCCTATTTTTTATACTTTATTTTGAAACCGGGTCTCACGAAATTGTGGAGGGCCTCACTAAGTAGAAAGAGAGAGAGCTGAGGCTGGCCGCGAACCCAGATCCTCTGGTCTCCGCCTCCCAAAGTACTGGGATTACAAGCGAGTGCCATCACACCCAGCTTGCTGAGGCTGGTTTCTAATCTGAGATCCTCCTGTCTCAGCCTCCCAAGTACTAGGATTACAAGCATGCACTATCACGCCTGGCTTTATTTTATATTTTGAAACAGGGTCTCACTAGTTTGCTGGGGCTGGCCTTGAGCCTGAGGTCCTCCTATTGCTGTCCTCCCAAGTACTGGGATTACAGGTTTGAGCCACTGTGCCTGGTTTATTAACTAATTTGTGTGTGTGTGTGTGTGTGTGTGTTCACGCGCATGTGCGCACGCACACCCATGGGTTCCACTGGGGATTGAACCCAGGGGGCATTCTACTTTTTTTTTTTTGGTACTGGGAATTGAACGCAGGGGAATTCTAACTCCAAGCTATACCCTAGCCCTATTCTTCATTTGGAAACGGTCTCACTAAGTTGCAGAGAGCCTCACTAAGGAGCTGAAGCTGGCCGCGAACCCGGATCCTCCTGTCTCGGCCTCCCAAGTACTGGGATTACAAGCGTACGCCACCATGCCTGGCTTGCGGCATTCTACTTCTTCTTCTTCTTTTTTTTTTTTTTTTGTGGTACTGGGGATTGAACCCAGGGGCATTCTACCTCTGAGCTCCACCCCCGGCCCTATTTTTTTTTTATTCTTTATTTTGAAACGGTCTAAGTTGCAGAGGGCCTCACTAAGTAGCTAAGGCTGGGCACGAACCCGGATCCTCCTGTCTCAGCCTCCCAAGTACTGGGATTACAAGCATGTGCCATGATGCCTGGTATTTTTATTTTGAAACAGGATCTCACTAGGTTGATGAGAGTCTCACTACTTACTGAGGCTGTCCTCAAACCTGCAATCCTCCTCTCTGAGCCTCCCAAGTACCAGGATTCAAGGCGCGTGTCATCACATCTGTCTGTTGTAAAATTTGAAACGGAATCTCGCTGTGTTTTTCTGGTTGGTCTTGAACCTCTGATCCTCCTGTTTCAGTCTCCCTAGTACTGATATTATACTTCTGGGCCACTGTGCCTGGCCAAACATAATTTAAATGTCCTCAAGCTGGGCGTGGTGGTGCACGTCTGTAATCCCTGTACTTGAGAGGCTGAAACAGGAGAATCACAGGTTCAAGTGAGGCTCTCAGCAACTTAGTGAGATCCTGTTTCAGAATAAAAAATCAGCCAGGCTTGGTGGTGCACGCTTGTAAGCCCAGTACTTGGGAGGCTGAGACAGGAGGATATCAGGTTCGTGGCCAGCCTCAGTAATTTAGTGAGTCCCTCTGCAACTTAGACCGTGTTTCAAAATAAAAGAATAAAATAGGTCTGGGGGTGCAGCTCAGGGGTAGAATGCCTCTGGTTTCAATCTCCAGTATAAAAAGGGGGAAAAATGTCATCACATTCAAAGACTTACACAAGAGCTGGGAGTCATGGCACCTGCCTATAATTCCAGTCCTTAGGAAGCTGAGACAAGAGGATCTCAGGTTTGAGGCCAGCCTCAGCAACTTAGTATCACCCTGTTTCAAAACAAAAAATAAATAGGGCTGGTTGTTAGCTCAGCAGTAGAATGCCTCTGGGATCCATCTTCAGCATCACAAAATAAATAAATAAATAATAAATAAATAAATAAATAAAATAAAAGACTTACACAAAGCCGGGCGTGGTGGCACACGCTTGTAATCCTAGTACTTGGGAGGCTGAGACCGGAGGATCTGGGTTCGTGGCCAGCCTCAGCTACTTAGTGAGGCCCTCCGCAACTTAGCGAGACCCTGATTCAAAATAAAAAATAGGGCCGGGCGTGGTGGCGCACGCTTGTAATCCCAGTACTTTGGGAGGCGGAGACCGGAGGATCCGGGTTCGCAGCCAGCCTCAGCTCTCTCTCTCTCTCTCTGTCTCTCTCTCTCTCTCTCTCTCTCTACCTAGTGAGGCCCTCCGCAACTTCGTGAGACCTGGTTTCAAAATAAAGGATAAAAAATAGGGCAGGGGGTGTAACGCGGAGGTAGAACGCCCCTGGGTTCAATCCCCGGTATCGAAAAAAATAAAAATAAAAATAAAAATAAAAAATAGGGCTGGGAGTGTAGTTCGGAGGTAGAATGCCCCTGGGTTCAATCCCCAGTACCGCAAAAAAAAAAAAAGTATTTAAGCACAGATGATTATCATTTGGCCTCATGCTTGGAACAGAGCAGATTGCTTTATAACTTATAGTTGTTGTGAGCCAGGTGTGGTGTTGCACGCCTATAATCCCAGTCCTTAGGAGGCTGAGAGAGGAGGATTGCAGATTTGAGACCAGCCTCAGCAATTTAGCAAAACTCTCAGCAATTTAGAGAGCCCTGTTTCAAAATAAAATAGGGCTGGGGGTGTAACTTGGAGATAGACTGCCCCTGGGTTCAGCCCCCAGTAACTAACACACACACACACACACACACACACACACACACACACACACACTTGTTATTTTACTTGTAATGTACTTTAGGAGTCATTTAAAAAGGGCATAGTGAGCCGGGCGTGGTGGAGCACACTTGCAATCCCAGTACTTGGGAGGCTGTCAAGGACAGTCTCAGCAATTTAGTTCAATCCCTAGGAGATCAAACAACAGAACCTTAGTTCTGTTGGTTGAGAGAGAGCATTGCTGCCCCCTAGTGGATTCTATGGAAAGAAATACGCATTGGAAGCATCTTGCTGGGCTGACTTTTTTATTTTTTTTGGTACTGGGGATTGAACCCAGGACAATCTACCTCCCATCTACACCCCCAGCCCTATTTTTTATTTTATTTTATTTTTTTGGAGGTACTACGGATTGAACCCAGGGGCATTCTATCTCCGAGCTACACCCCCAGCCCTATTTTTTATTCTTTATTTTGAAGCAGGGTCTCCCTAAGATACAGAGGCCTTACTAAGTAGCTGAGGCTGGCCGCAAACCAGGATCCTCTGGTCTCAGCCTCCCAAGTACTGGGATTACAAGCGTGCACCACCACGCCCGGCCTGATGTTGACTTTTCTAAATCACAAATGCTTTACTGAGAGGAGGAGGAAGCTGTATAGAGATGAATATGGCCACTCTTCATCCTCCAGTAGCTCCCACAAAACCACTGGGCTGAAGGGACTTTCAAGAGGTTGGTGCTCAAAACCCGATCCTCAGAATTTGTGGAAGAGGGTGGGATTGGGTAGAATTGTTAGGGATAACTCATTAAAAATAAACAGATTGAGAAATTTTTCAACTGAAATTTTCCTCCTCCGCCGGGCGTGGTGGCACATGCTTGTAATCTCAGTACTTGGGAGGCTGAAACAGGAGGATCGCAGGTTCACAGCCAGCCTCAGCTACTTAGTGAGGCCCTCCACAACATAGTGAGACCTGTTTCAAAATAAAGAATAAAAAATAGGGCTGGGGTGTAGCCTAGCGGTAGACTGTCCCCACGTTCAGTCCCTAGTACTACCAAAAAAAGAAAAAAGAAAGAAAGAAATGTTCCTCTCATACATTTTTCTTAGACATTAGATACCCGCTACTCTTTTTTTTTTTTTTCGGTACCGGGGATTGAACCCAGGGGTGTTCTACCTCCGAGCTACACCCCCGGCCCTATTTTTTTACCCTTTATTTTGAAACCGGGTCTCAGGAAGTTGCGGAGGGCCTCACTAATTAGCTGAGGCTGGCCGCGAACCTGGATCCTCCGGTCTCCGCCTCCCAAGTACTGGGATTACAAGCGTGCGCCACCACGCCCGGCCGCTACTCTTTACTCTAGTGGGTGCTATACAAAGAACAATTAATGAACACCTATCCAGAAACAAACCCCAAACATGATGACAGGTGCTCACCCTGAGTTGGACAGTCCTTTTGCGGCCATATGTTTGTTATCTCAACAGCAGATGGCCACCAGAGGGATATGTATATAGTGACATCTGACGGTGGTTGGTGGTTTAACACCACTGCAACTTACAAGGTCAGTAGCCTTTCCCAAGAAGAAACCCAACCTTGTCTTGTGAGAACCCCAGTGAGTTCCCAGGAGAAACCCAATGAGTTCCTGTCCATTTTGCCCCCATCAAAGATGGGACACTCTTTTAAAAACCCTGTGAGAACTTGAACTCGGAGAAGACGCTCGCCTTTTTATATGCCGTTTGCGTCCCTCCAAACCCCCTGTCCTTTCTGTAGGCAGACTCAGCAAGGGGAGTAAGACCTGTGCTTCCCAGGTCCTGGGTCCCTCTCCATTGCCATTTTTTTTAAATTTTGCGGTACCAGGGATTGAACCCAGGGGCGTTCTACCTCCTAGCTACACCCCAGGCCCTATTTTTTTTTTTTTTTTGCGGTACCGGGGATTGAACCCAGGGGCGTTCTACCTCCACGCTACACCCCCGGCCCTATTTTTTATACTTTATTTTGAAACCGGGTCTCACGAAGTTGCGGAGGGCCTCGCTAAGTGGAGAGAGAGAGAGAGACAGGGAGAGAGAGAGAGACAGAGACAGAGACAGAGAGAGAGCTGAGGCTGGCTGCGAACCCGGATCCTCCAGTCTCCGCCTCCCAAAGTACTGGGATTACAAGCGTGC